>JAQFYB010001118.1:0-36808 GCA_034694085.1 Pogonognathellus longicornis
ATTTTGCGATTTTTTGCACCTTTTTGGTAAAATAACCTATTTTTTTCCGATTTCGGGGGGGGGGGGGCAATTGCCCCCTTTGCCCCTCCCTCAATACAGCCTTGAATGCTAGCAACATAACATTTTATTTGGTTTCAAGAGCATTCTCAGATTCAACAGATGCCAGTTTTGCTATAATCTTCTCGTATATCTCAATCCCTTTCAGAAAGACGCTCTCATTTAAATATTCATCATTATCGTGAAGAAGAACGGGAGTATTGTTCATCGGAGAAAATCCAAATGCTGATATCCCTACATCTCTTATAAATCTTGCGTCTGTTGCTCCCGGACATGTAAACGGCTTAGCATTTAATTTCCTAAATGGTAAAACAAAGTGACAATATCAATAATCAATTAATTGTAAAAGTGGGGTAAAGCGGGATTGTAGTTACATTTCGTCCAAAGCAGACTTTAGAGTAGTCCACCAGATATTTGAGTCATCTAATGATGTGGAAGGCACGATGTCAGATTTGTTAAGAAATTCATAAGAGACACCCTCTCCAACTTCTTTACAGATATCGTCAATTAGTTTTTCAGATTCTGATTGAGACCAATGTGGGGTGATCCGCATGTCAAATGTCACAGACAATTCTGGTGGCACTATATTACGTTGTAAACCACCCTGGAAAAAATAATCACATATTAAATGAAGAATCTCACCTATATCTACAATATTTGCTTATCTATAAAGCACGGACCTCAATCATTGTTAAATTGATAGTCGTAACGTCCCCAAGTGTTAGGACTCCTTCGCTAGATTGTAGTCGCTCTTTCTCTTTTTCTCTTAATCTGTAGTTTCACACAAAATATTAATTGTAGAATTTTTAATAAAGAGAAATTAAAATGGTTTTTGTAAACATTTGTAATACGCGTGATATTTCTTACCCAAGAAGTCGATTTATGATTTTCTGTAATTTTTCGGCCGCTGTATTTTCAATGAACATTAAGCCGTGGCCAGTGTTTCCTTTCAGGGTAATTTTAATCTCTGAATTTTTAAAATAGATACGTTTACAAATCCAAAATAGTCTTGTATTGCACTGTGTATGTATAGTATTTTTTAATTTATAAGTTAGTGTAGGTATTTTGCAATTTACGCCACATTGCACGTTCTCCATAAAAGATCTGAAATAAATCAAGTGGGTAAGCTCCACCTTCATCCAATTCGACTCCGATATTTAAAGCTGCAAATTCAGGAGTTTTCACAAAAGCAGCCATACCTTTGTGTCCGCCTAATTCTTCATCTGTACAACAACATGAAATGAATTCAGCAAAATTTATTCACAAGAAAATTTAAAAAATTATAACAATTAGGTAGTTCTCGCAAACTATAAGTAATTTTCATACCAGTAACAAAAGTTACATGAATATTTCTCTTGGGTACAAATCCTGCTTTTTTAAGATTGCGAATTGCTTCCAGGTACTGTACACCTACACTTTTCATATCTTGCGTCCCTCTTCCGTAGATATTTCCGTTTGAGTCTTTCTCCGCTCCAAACGGATCGTGAGTCCATTTTGTCTAAAAAACCAAATAGAAAATAATGGTTTTTAGGGCAAGTTATCATCGCTCTTGTTCTAGGCTGTACCCAGCGGAAGGGCACTGTAGCACGTGCCCCAGCCCAAACTCGAAAAAGAGGTTATTTTGCCAAAAAATGTAAAAGCTAGCGACATTGCTTTGAATTTTTTTTGATATTAATGCGCTCAATTTTTCGCCCTACTCGCAATAATTGTTATTTATGATATAGTTTTGATTTGATGTTGGTTTCCCCCAAAAGCAAATCGTGGGTACGATCCTACTCATGTTTAATTTAAATACAAGAAATTGTAGTGTCCCTAAATACATACAGAACCATTTTCATTGAAGCGATCTACAATAGATTACCTAAAGTTTGTATTATATCGTTTTTATGAATTGAGTGGTGTAATGGTGTAAATATTTGTAATTGTATTGTAATACTAATTTTTTTAATAATTTTTTTACTATGTCCACCGGAACAACATCCATGTGAGAATTGAGCATAATGGATTTCAAATCCTGTCGTGTTCCTTTCCATGTTAGAACCACACAAAATTCCGCTGGTTTGGGGAATTCGACTCTTTGAAATTCTAACTTCAATTCATCCGCTTGTTCCCGAATCCACTTTACACAGCTTTCTGTTAACAATATACAAGGTTAATTAAATAATGTCTTAGGAAATATTATCACTTGATAAATAGCCAATAAAATATATAATTGTAAACTATTTGGCCCCAGAGCCGTAACAAGCAGGTCCCATCGTTATAAAGACCCAACAATTTACCATAGTCCGGATTTGGGTGCACAGATTTAATTTTCACATAATTTCTGAAGTTTGTGACAGCTTTATTTTCCAGCTCAGTCATTTCAATTTAATTGAAACACTATACTTTGCTGTTACCAGAGGTTTACCTTAAGCCGTAACCAAGTTTAGCCCTCCGTTGGAAAATAGAGAATGAGAATACTATATATGTATCTGAATGTCTGTTGCTTTGTGCTACTTCTAAAATTAAAATAGTGAAGTGACAGACCGACTTTGATAACAATATTATCGGTATAGAAAAAAGGTAAATTAAAAGAGTATAATGGGCTTATGAACAGTCTACTAAATGCTAACGTATTAAAACTTCATTATTTCAAGTGTAGGGCTGACATTTGTACACGTTGTTCAATGGTAGACATAAAGCCTGCACTCATGACATAACGTGCATGTAAGCAAACAATTACAGCGTATCTGTATGTACATATAATATGGAGTGATAACGTTTCTTACATAAAGCAGATAACTAAAGTCAAACAATCTCAACTTAAGTGTAATATACAACTCTTGCACTTTTGTAGATACACAATAATACCTTTGGTATATGGTATAGCATTACAAATTATATTGTCCTTTATTGTTGTTATCTTTCTACATAAGAGTTTAACCGATACTACGAATTGATTCAAGTGTCAAGTGTACTAGTACACTTCAAAGAATTTGTTTGTACATTTAGTTGTACTAAGGAAACCATGTTTCTGCTTTAATAAAGGCGAATTGCATATACAGGAAAAATGAAAACTGTATACGGATGAGGCGAACGCGGATTGCCACCATCGAAATCCTAAAAAGATAGATATGTTATTTTTACAAAGAGCAAAAAATCAGACATCTGCATATTTAAATTTTGCCCTCCCCCAAAATTAATTACTGTATACGACCTTGGTGACATATTAGTATCTTTCAGATTTTATGTACCAAAATTGATTGGTGATTGGTAATATTCCCATGTAAATTCACGAAGTAATCTGTTGGTTTGAACAGAAAGTATTTATATGTATATTGTATAAATAAGCATTCAGTCTGACTGAGTGCACGATTCTAAATGTTTAATGTATAGAATCTGAGTGCACGGTACAATATTACAATTTTGCTACATTTTACTGTGATTGCAAAATGTAGGTGTACCCGTTGATTTGATTATTGAAATGTGTTAAACTACAGAGGAATAAAATAAATAAGGCATCTTACAAAATATTACAAATCCATGAAATTCATATACTTACATGGGCATAATAAGTATGTATGTATGTATGTGTACATGAAAATAGTTTGCACATTATGAAATTCAATATCGATTGATTACATGTATTATTATTTTTGTAGAACCCCTAACACCTCATCAGGTAAACGATTCGAAGGTGCGAGATATTTATGCACTGCATTCATTTAACGAAAACTTGTATGTGTACTTTCATATCTAATAATACAAGAGTAGGTGCATGTTTCATAGCCAACATTCAAGGCAATTAGTAAATCTATGTGTCCTAATACCTAAACTGTTATCGATGACTCAGTCAGTGGTGAATTTGCATGACAATGATAATAGAACTTGTCTGCTACCTTTCAAGCTTGGCATAATAAATCACACTTTATTGTAAATGCAGTAGTGAACACAAACTATTTACAAATAAATCAATCAAAAAGCTATTCTAATAATGAATTAATGAATATGATACAATTATCAATTACAATAAAATATATTGCATTTAGCCACTTTAAATGTAAATAAGCACACACAATAAGCTCACACACTAAGCTATCATATACTTACTTTATACGATAAAAATTAGCAAAATTCATTAAAACAATCGTAAGGTAAAATAAAAAAATAAAAAATAATACATAGCCCTAGCCCTACGAGCCGTAACTAAACGCTCAAAGTCAGAATGCTATGTACTAAAAACTAACGCACTGATTCTTAACTTGAGACAAATATCTATGAAATGTTTTGGTATTTAATTTTTTACTACATATTATATTCTACTACATATGATATGTGTAGGATAGGTGTAGGATTGAGTAGAGCCAAGTTATGGTCATGCACCTTGACTAATAATTGTATATTATACGTTTTCATAATATAATTTCTATTATTTATGAGTTTGTAATTGTAATAATAATATTTATTACAAGTAGCTTCTGTGGGCAATACTGGCAATCGTAAAGTAGATGATCAAGTACAGTCCACATATGCATAATATCGAATAAAATAAAAACAATGTTTATTTATGGTGTTTGATTTGTTGTATGTGTTGTGTACACAGATTCGCCTACAAGATTAGATATTTTCCTACAATAGGTAGTTGATCTTCTCTTCCCATTACTTTTTATAGATCACGAAACGAACGATGAATGAAATGCAATGCAATGGTCTCATATAAGACTGCAAATCACTGTAATTAAATTGTAAAAATGGAAAGGAAACGTTCTGAGAATGTAACACACACCTACTAGATATTTCTATGTATGTATGAACTATGAAGTATGTGTAATTTGCTGCATGATGTGTCTCAAGTCTCAGCTGTATATTACATGCTCAAGTATATAAAATCCATTATTTGTGTGCAAATGTAGCTACATTGATAAGACATAATGTAATTTATGTACATAATATGTATATGCGAAATGTATCTTATCTATTTGTTTAGGTACATGTGTTTGGGATTCTAAACACATTGCACTACTACTGATTGCACTGTTAATAAGAAATGCAGTGTTTTGGCGTGGTTTTTGGTACTTGTTTACATATAGGTATATATAAGTACATGTGAGTTAAGTACACTGCTGTACACGTACAAGGAGTCTATGATTATGAGAGGTTCATGTACTTGAAAGTCAAGGCTTCGTTTTTCTTTCACTGTTCGATTAAATTATTGCTTCTTTGACCTTAACAGTATCCGCTCGATTGGTTTGGCCCTTTTAATTGTAATAAGTAACGCAGACACATACACATCGTATGTGTAATAGTGATAATATTATTTGTTGATATTTACAATACAAAGAGATGTGTATATTGAATGGATACCTATAATGTTACGGTATAGGGCAGATAGTTAATTGTAATGCAATATGGTTAAAAGATTAGCACGATGCACTTCCCTTAATTTTTACATCCCTTGGACGAAATTCGCCACAGTATATAAAGTCGTGGTCACTTCTTCAGAAATCATCACAAGCTTTCAGTTCACTTTCAGAACAACAATCAAATCTCATCTCTTCTTTTGTGTTTCACACAACCAAAACCCAAACTCAAAATGAACTCCTTCGTTGCCGTCCTCTGCCTTGTCGCTTCCGCCGCCGCCGGTGGCCAATTCGGATACTCCACTGCCCAAGGAACCACCCACGCTGTCGGAGTCTCTGCTCAAGTTCACCAACCCGCCCTCGCTTACGCCGCTGCCCCAGCTGTAAGTTTCAAATAAGAAAAATTCGGTTATTTAAAAATCAAATCAGAAAATATTGACATTTTCTGAAATAATTCATGATTTCAAAATATCTAATTATTGTTTCTTTTTATTATTAAAGTACGGATACGCTCAACCCGCTTTGGCCTACTCTTCTCCACTCGTCACCAAGACCGTTGCCCCAGTTGCCCAATCCCAAGCTTTCGTTAACCGTGCCCCAGCTGCCCGTCTTGCCGTTGCCGCCCCAGTCCTCGCTGCCCCAGCTGTAAGTTGAATCAAAGTGTTCAAATATATTTTTTGTCAAAATATGACTCAAACATTTTATGAAATACTGTTGTTGAAATTATTGAAAAATTCTAATCATGCATGAACTTCTTTTATTCAAATGACTATAACTAGTATGGTTACCAACAGGTTGCCGCTGCCCCAGTCGGAGTTGCCTACGGAGCTGGCCCAGTCGCCTATGGAGCTTCCCCAGTCCTCGGAGGACAAGTTCTCGGAGCCGGAGTCATCGGACACGGAATCGCTGGAGCTTACTATTAAATCAAGACTTACTAACTAGTCTGTTCTCTTTTGAGTATTCTAAAATCTTTCCTCAATTCTCTTTGAAATTCTTGATTCTTCTGTATTTTCATTTTTCCTACACTGAATACTCAGTTATACAAATGTGATACCATACAATGAATCGTAATAAATTAAATTATTGGGTTAAAATATAATTTCATCTCGAGTGTATAATGTGTAATTCATTCCAAGCATATGACCATGACCATACCATACACGATACAATGCGCAATGGTATGGTGTTTCAATATTTTTATGGTAATCATCATATTTTTAAACTTCTAAAAAATTCATCCAAATTAGTTGAGTTTTCAAAATTTCGTAACTTTAAGGTATTTAATCTGCATTAGGGGCACAGCCATGTGCATGAACCCTCCCTCCCAATTTCATAAATGCGATATGGTATTTTGAACCTAGGCTTCTCCCCATGTAAGACCATTTATATTGGGAGGTCTGCATACATACCTAACTAAGCTATGCTAGTATATATAGTATGTACTATAAAATCATCTAAATCTCACTAAAACTTCAATAAAAGTTCTTTTCTGCTTTAATTCTAATAATTTTTATATATAATGCTTTGCTCAATAGGGAAGGACCATTGTGAGATTTCCTAATAATATTGTCAAAAAATAATAAAATGTATCAATTCCATATTGATATGATCATAAACTTTATATGTACACCAAATATACAACTGTTATTTGTAGATTGTAAGTTCATGTATGTATAGTACACGTAAAAAATATTTATTTACTTATAGATGTAGGTTTTTTATGCAAAAAAGGTACGCTACAGTACACATACCCATAATAAATGTGTTCTTTTCACGGCAAAATGTTACTTGGGAATAACATGATGTATTAACAAGCATTGATTTGTCTAAAGTCTAAACCTATGTAATTTAAACTATGTATTAAGTATATAATATTTTGTGTCATTATATTATTTGGCTATCATCATTGTATGACAGTGTACATATATGAAGACTGTATACAAATTAAAATGATACTTTTCCTCTCTTTCCATACCTAATCTTCTTCCATATTTTTCAGGATCAATTGAGAAAACAGTTTAGCACTAACAATATACATAATATAAACGTGCACCCGCATAAAAATTTTATCCTCTTGTTGGAAACTTCTTTAGGTTTCCGACATCATCTGAATGGTTTTAACTGTATAAAAGTATACCCAAATCAGCTTCTGCGTTATTCGCTATAGTTAACTCGCTGTCAGTAGTTTATGATTTGTTTCCTTCTTCCCTTGTCAATGAGTTTGCATTTTATTTATGTATTAAAGCACATCACACTGACTAATATTTAGAAACATGAAATATGTTTATGGCACACTACGGGAATTAGAGTGTGGATACTGTACCTAATAGCAGATGTTCAATTTGATTTTCAGTCATATGAAATTAGCATAATACGTTATTGGGCCAGCATAAAAACTACAAACTATCTTAGTCATAACTCATAATCAAGGTATTTGGAACTAGGGGAATCGTTTAATATTAAAACAGCATAATAAACGTCATAACTATGCCACAATCCTCCACTTATACATGACTAGCAAATAACGGTGTAAAATAACTAGCGAACAATATGCAAACAGGATACAGGAACAATATAAAGGTGACAGATTGAAACGGAGGGATTGAAAGTGAGAATGAGGTGTAAACTGTGGAAATGACATGCAGACTCCATCAAGGTAAGGTAACTCCATAGGCACATAAATGTATGTACAACTTTGTGTAATTGGATTGTTGTACTTAAATTACAGTTTGTCATTCGAACAGTTTCCGCAAAACAGAATCTTTTGTATCGGATATATAATGCAATGATTTCTATTTTCCCTTACAGTTTCATTGTTTGCCTCTGCCCCACCGAACTGTCAATACGCTACAAAAAGTTCTGAGAATAACTGATCATTATTTGCTTAGGGTTGAATTGAGCAAGTACCTTCATAACTTTTAGTCTCATAAAAACAAAAAGGGTATTATTACTACCAATTACTATAACCCTTTTTCACTTTCTGTGAAGGATTACCGTGAAGTAGTTATTTTTATTCGACACGTGTAATAATGAAAGCACTCAAGTCTCAAGTTTTTCCTTTCTATGCAATTGCTGCTTTAATTTTGTATACAGTTATAGTTTGGAAAATTGCAACAATGGATTTCGAAAGCTGGAATGGTGAGATTTTTGTTAAAATGTTATTATAATGGCTTCAATCAATTAACATATTGTTGGCAGATTGAAGTTTTTGGTTATTTTCGTATAATAGGGCCAAAGGGCAGTTTTAACCTTTTCCTTGTGTCTATGATAATTTCATGGGATTCATGGACTTTTTTCTGTTTAAACAGTCTATACAATTAAATGACAAAATATTAATTCAATTATTGCATTTTGGTCACTAAAATTAGAGTTGAAACTTAAATACCTTAAATTAGTGTTTGTGTATTAATGCATTTCTCCTTATGGAAATTTTTCCTTTGTTGAAAAAATATTTTCATAATTCATAAATTAAAAATCTACAATCATTTCTTTTCAGGTTCCAGTCCTGCAATTGGAAACAACGATTTCTGTGTTGAAAGGCGATTGGAAGAAGCAAATCAGAACTGGATGAGAGGAGTGACAGCAAGAGAAAAACAGGAAGTCGTAGGTCCCCTTGATGCAACAAACCAATGGAGTTGGAAAAACGGAATATCATTTTGGGATTTTTTCTACCCAACGTTTGATTGTCCTCACACAGTGGAAAGAATCGGAAAAGTGGGTGACGGAGGCAAATGGATTTGTGGCACCAACCACATTGCCAAAAAACCTGGCCCTTGTATTGTCTACTCTTACGGCGTAAATTACGAAACCAGTTTCGAAGAAATGATGCTGGAAAGAACTCACTGCACCGTTTACATGTTTGACCACACAATTGTCCCAGAAAATATTACAATGTTGAAAAAGTACGGCAATAGGGCTTCCTTCGAAAAATTTGGGTTGTTAGATAAAGAAGCTCCTAATCATCCCTATAGAACATTGAAATCTCAAATGCAGAAAAATGGACATACCTTCATTGACGTTTTGAAAATCGATATTGAGGGTGGGGAAATTAAAGTTTTCGATAGTTTAGCAAGGGACTTCCCGTTTGGTCTTCCATTTGGACAATTAGCAGTTGAAATACATTTACCAACTAAACCAACACCAGATTTCTATAAAACTTATAAAAATTGGATGGTTAATTTAGAAGTAATGGGACTTCGTGCATTTAGAAATGAATTGAATATTTTTGCTACAAGAGCATTTCCTCCCATTCTGTGTGAGTATTCCTTCATTAATATACAGGTTGATCATTGGCTTTTGCATTCAATTCCTAATAGTTCTATCATGTCGCGTTAATTTTTTTAAGGGTTATTGTTTATCTTATTTTATTTTAGTTTATTTATCAAGAGTTTTTTAATTTTTCGAACATACAGAGCTAATTAACAATGTGAAAAAACCAACTATTGTCAATGATGTAATTATGCCATGTGTATAAAATTCTGTAAATTATGGAATTTCTTACAATGCAAGTGTAAAAACTAGTTAACTAAAATTGAGTATTTATAAACCTCAATTATAAAATAATACAAGTAATAACTTTGTTTGTTTAGACTTTTTAATTTATTTGTTTATTTGTAAACATGATTCATATGTAGAACTTTCATGAAAAACAATTTCGTATAGGACCGTAGTGACATTGACGAGAACGAATAATACATACCAATCAATCAATCTAATGTGGATCGACTTTTGCTTTTTTTAACCTTTATGTTAGTTCAATGTAAAGTATTATGATATTACATATATTTAAATAATCTATAGTTCACATGTTTCCGAGATTTGAATAACAATTTGTCCATTTGCTCTTACTTGAAAGTGAAGTACACAATATGAGAGTATGAGAGAATAGGGTCGATCTACGAACGCAGAGCAGATTTTTTATATTCAAATGAGTACAGTGATTAACAATATCAGTATTTTTAACAAGATTTTCAACACTATTACAGTGCAGTGAATTACAAAATGACAATTATTGTAAACAATGACACAGTTTTACATTAAATGCGTTGTTGCACATAAACATTGCATAAACATGGACAACCTTTGATTTGCAATTTTAATTAAAAATATCCTTCAATTCAAATTGACCAAAAAATTAAACTATCACAAGAATTAGAACTAATGTAGTGTTAGTACATTATCATATTTTATCATGTCTTCATACAACATCATATTCACATTCGTAGTTTACTAGAATGCGGTTTTTTGGACAGAGTCGTCTACACGTATACCTAATTAGTTATCTTATCATCATTATATTACACCACCTAGTTCGATTTAATGCGCAATTACACAAAAGACACAAAATACATCAAAATTACTTTCTGCTACACAAAACACAGAACACACAGTACAGTTAAAATTAATTAATAATAACTTAATTAGTATTTAACCTTCTTCACAATAATATACATGCAAAAATATTAGTAAGTAGACATTTACACACATTTGGAATCAATGATACATAAAACATGACATAACGAGTAAATAATTTATTATTCTACGGGTACAATACAACTAAATAAATATGGTAGAGTTTTAGAGAGGTATTATTTTAGCATATTATTATTATTACAGCTCCATATTTAAAATTGTACTCTAGAATTAGAATTGAACCAGGTCTGAACTCTATAAACCGTTTCTAGTAATTAGTTTCTATTAATCTATCATACCCTTTCGTTGTTTGTTAGTTATATAATGTAATAATGTAACCTCCTAATAAAACTGTGAGAATTACGATACGTTTTTTACCTTATCATAACAGAATTTGTATTTCTCCATGTACATAATATTATGTGGCCACTAAAGTAAGTAAATGTTTGTCATTCCATTTCCTCCCTAAATACACATGCAATTTGCTAATATTTAATACATACAGATAATGTCGGGTATAGGTACGTGTATTCTACCAGTAACACTACAGTAAAACTATGAACTGATTATTATAATATCGTTTCTATTTTGCCTACTTAATTCTTAACATCATTTCTCATAGTTTGACCCTAATAGCATTCAACTGGTATTTTCTAACTCAATCAAGGTTCTTGTCAATCAATCAATCATTAGAATAAATTGATATTATGATTACTAATAGTTTATAAAGCATGTCGTTCATTTCTAATAACTTACTTCTAGTTTCTAGTCTCGCCTTGTATAGATCATTCTTAGAAGCTTCTTTCGTTTCGTTTAGGTAGTACGTGTATAATTACGCGGGTTACAATTTACGAACAATTACATAAACAGACAACACATAATGGTAGCAAATTGTCGAAAAGCTAGCTAACTTATGGTATTATTCATGTAGAAAGAGCATCTATATTTGTAGTATACCCATATTTTATCAGAAAAACGTTCAATTGCACTTCCAGTTCAATTCGCTTTGCATAAAAGTTCATATTCAACATTTTGGCATCCATTCATCATCATCATTATTTTCATTAATTCAGTATCATCAAAAACCTCAACAATCGATATATAATTCCTAGCAGAATCCACACATCCATATTATAATTTAACTCTGTAACAATGCTCAATTAGTATAGTACCCTTTGGAATTGCCTTATTGCTTTGCGAGTTAACTAAAGTACAATACTGATCTATATGATGACATATTTTCCTTTTGTAGATTTCAACAGTTAATATTTTTTTGCAACAGCATTGTCTTTTTACGTGCCTTTTACCTCGTTTTCAAGGAGATTGCATTCTTTTTCTTTTCCTATTGAGTTTTACTAGTAGATAAGTTATCTAACCTTCACACAGAATTCTTTGGTTTCCTATAGTTCACTTCAGCTCACCGTCAGTTTATTCATATCAATATCGATCCATTGTGTTCAAAAATCTCACATGGCAGAGCTTATTAAAAATCTTGCGAGTTTTCGTTCCATATCAGCTTTAGGGTTTTCACAGTCAATTACGTTACAATATTAAATTAAACTATCCAACAGCCCTGAGTCTGAGCCTCTTCCTCATTCCCATTTCCGTTCATGTTCGAATTTTTATTTAGTCCTTGTTTGTCAACATTAGATGTAGTTTTTGTTTCCTTCAGAGTTTCTCCTGTTCTATCACCACTAATAACACTTGCTCGTCGACTTGATAATTCTGCATCTGATCCTAGTTCAGTTCCCGAACTTTCAGAGTCTCCTCCAGGAATGCTTGTTATGCTCGTACGAGGACTGGCCTGCGCTTTTCCATTGTAATTTGAGTTTGTAGTTGCAACTGATATAGATGTTAGTCGATTTGAATCACGCAAAGATTTCATATGTACAGCCGGTTCAGTTTTCCGCCTACTAAGATCAGATATATGAGGAGTTCCGCTAGAACCACTGGAGGTTGATGATATCGACGAAGCTTGCGACGTTGCTGCAGCCAAAAACTTTGCCAATAATCCACTAACTTGACCATTCATAGCTGTAATGAATGCTTTGTAACCCAAACTGTAAATATTTATTAAAAAGATACATTATTAAAAATGCTTCACAGGTGCAATAACTTCATTGTTGTTAAAACAATAATATTATTACGTAAACATACCACTGTGTGTTTGCCCATAAAGACATGCTAATCAAACCATCACGTAAGTTTCTCACAGTATCCGGGTTTTGATCTCTGGATGAATTTATTGTTCTCACAACTCCCAAAGCATCTCTCAATGCAATGGATATCAATAGAGACCAATCTAACAGTCCTAAAATAAGTGCAAAATTTTCTTTTAGTAAGCGATAATTTATATGACACATTTTTACACTGATTTTCTTCCTGTAGCAATAACGAGATTTTTAAGTATCGAAATGAGAATCAATAAAATTATCAAAACGCTAGCAGTTCATTTTTAATTTACTATGAAAAATATTTACCAGCTTCCCACATGATTTGTTGCATAAACCTCAATTCGATTCCTGATTTTGAAGAGTTTAGCAGGGTGATTTTGGCACCATCGGATAGTCCAAATGATGGCATGAAGTCCGACGGTGGTAATGGACTTTGATCTAGCAGTATACTTTCTTCACTTAAAACACTTAATGTGTCATCTAAAATAATAAAAATAATCGAATAATTAAAATTAAATTGACTCTAGTCCGGAGGCATTGTATTTACCAAGCTTATTCAAGATCACTAAAAAATTAACTTTTGCATTTTACGTGGACATAGTTGCAAAAACCCACAGCTTTACAATATTAAGGTAAAACAGCTTACAATATATAACTCAATATACATCGAAAAGATGTAAGTATTTTATTTTACCGATAGCACCTGAATTAGGAATAAGCCGAGCTTCAACTGCTTGTCCATCAGCATGATTCCCTGGAGTGGAATTATATCCACTATCGCCTCCCATTTTGCTTCCAGTTCCCAAGCGATTTCCAAGAATATCTACTGTAAGCGGTTTTAATGGAGAAGCTGCCTCAGGAGAAGGAAACTTAAGCGAATCTACAGGGAATAATTGTACATAATTAAACTTTTATAAATGCATCGGTATACAATTCAAAATTAGATTTTGTCCCATTTACCTGAGGATGGAGTTCTACTGTGATGGACAGGTGAAGCAACAAAATCTGGGTATGGCCATTCAAATTCAGAATGTATCATTTTTAATGCAGCAACAAAATCTGTGACCATAAGTGGTTTTCTCTTTTTCTCTCTTCGAAGCCAAGTAACCAAATGGAAATCCAAATGAGCTGCTAATTTTCCTAAATCTCTTAGCTTTCCTTCAGCTAAGATTCTACGAGCATGTCTTTCCACAATTGCATCCACATAAATCGCACCCATGGTTGACTTTTGTACACTTTCTCCACCAGTTGGACTGGAGTACGTTGTATTTCTAGAATTTACAGCATTTGCTTCTGTTGGGCTGAAATTAAAGCTATTATTTATTCCGGCTCCGCCAGGTTGGGAGTAATTGTCTACAGAGGATACCAAAACCGACGAAGTGGAGCCAGCACTTGTGTTCATAACGCTGGTAGTGGTAGTTGAGTGGGCAGACTGTGTAAGAGAAGGAGAGGTTTGACTTGAATTAGAATTAGGACTTATGGAATTTTGATTAGTTGACGAAGCATTTGAATGCATTTGACCAGGAGGAGTTATATTCGAAGCCTTTGTGTCTGTTGAGTTAGCACGGTTTAGGTCTCGGTGGCCTATTTCTGGAAACTTTGGGACTACTCCAGTGCTTAAACTTCTCATACGAGGAACCTGCATTTAAAATTTGTATTTTTAAGTAATAATTTAATCCAAGGAGAACTAATTAGAACTTTTAGAACTTCGAAATTAGTGGATGTGATTTTTACCTGCATTGTACCTAAAACCATAGAAATGTCGTACTCTGAAGGACTGACCGGTGGAGTTTGCATGTTGAATTTCACAACGGAGGATCTAGGAGGATCGACGTCACTAGGATCTGCACAAAAAATACGGATTCGGAATTATAATACTAACCACTAAGTTTATCTTGCACATTTAATTCCTTGAAAGTATCGATTTTACCTATGGCTTTAAGAAATCGAACAAGATCTTTAACCAAATCCCATTTACGTCCTTCCAATGCTTTGTCCATTAATTGAGTCGCGAATTTTCTAGAAACTGTGGGCGATTCAAGATTTTGAATGACAAGTAAATATGTCGCTGCAATATCCAGCTGTCCCCTCTGAAGACACTCGTCGAATAAAGCCCTTGGCCTACCAGCTACGGAAAATAGATGTGGCCAAAGGGCTAACTCGGTTTTTCGAGCACATTGTCCCACCGCTCTTAAATAAACAGGAAATTCTCTTACAAATTCAATCACGGATGGAAGAAGGGCATCGGGAATTGGTTCCTTGCTGGTTGCTTCTTCCTCCAGTACCTATAAATAAAATATTGCACATTTACATTAGACTCTAAGAGAATTTATTTTTAATTAAACAAATCTTTAATCTTTTCAAGTAAATTACTTCGTGAAGCAAAAGTTCCAAGGAATGAGGAAAATATGGCAGTTTCGAACAACTTCTTGCTATTTCCCAAGCGTAGTAACCAAGATTTCGACGTATCAATTGTCTCAGAATTTGATGAAGGTACACTTGACTCTACAAAATATAAATACAAGATTGAATGGCTAATTTACTCAAAACTATTCCAAATTATTTTCGTTCTTTAAGTAGACAAATACAAATTATTGAAACTTTAAATGGACTCACCGTTCGCTGCAAAATACAGTATGGGAAGAGAGCATTAGGAGCGCCGTATGGATCTGGAGATGTTGGTGCCCCAGTTGTATACGATAACGAATCATTTTCCGCTCCCAATATTATGGCCTTTTCAAATAATATCGCTGCAATACAATTTTCAAAATTTTACTCTGTTGAATTTTACCATATTTGTTTTTCCACATTTAGAAACAATGATCATGTTGAATTCAATGATTACTTACTCAGAGGATAAATAGACACCGGAAACCCCAACATAATTCGATTAGAAATGAAAGTATGTACAGAACTTTGAGATTTCTCTCTAAGAGGCAGCCAGACCCTCATTTCTTGCCCACAGTAGAGCCACAGGGCTTCACTTAAATAAGGGTTGTGGTTATTTTGATTTCCGGACATACCACTTGAACTGCTATTGATAGAATTCGAAGCTGTACATGCTCGGGGAAGCCAAATCATTTCTACACATGAAGCTAACACAGTCGGTGTGATATACTGTGGAGCACTCCCTTGATTATTTTCTTGTACTAAGAATTCATGATGGAGAATCATAAGACGACCAGATACATTGATAACCACTGAATGCTGCTGGGTTGATGTAGATGAAAAAGATGTTTTTAAAGTTGTTAAATATACTGAAATGACACAAGCTGGATGGACGCAAAGGGCCGAAATATCAATTGTTTGTAGGCATTCACATGGATCTAAAACAAACATTAAAAACAAACATAAAAATTTCATTCTGAGATATTTAGAAAAAATTGTGGTGGTTCATTTCCAATATACCTATGCTTGGCTGGTTGATATTTTCTGTTTTTAATTCATCACGAAGCTGAAAAATAGCCAGAGTAGAGTCGGCTGCAAAAACTAACAATTTATCCCTATCCAAACTAAGAAGTAGAATTTGAGACGGCAGACGTTTAACATGAGCGAATCGGTTATCAAGTTTTGAGTCTCTTGGATAGAATCGAATTTCATCTCGGTCTTGAGCAATGTCATAAACAGCTACCACTAGAAACCCGTCCCACCACATCATGCCTCCTACTACAACGAAATCCCTTTCTTGAGCTTCATTACCGAACAGTTTCCATTTACGGTCTACAATTGAGTAATGAGCAAGTCCGAATCGGCCAGACACAGCAACATGCAAACCCTCTGGGTCCATTGCGGTGTACTGCAATAATAAATATTGTGTTTAGAATAAATACTAGAAACTGTGCAACATAAATCAAGTACCTAAAACACGTTTAAACTGTAAGGATATTGAAACTATGCAACTATTTTACCCTAATCGGCCAGTTGGTGGCAAGGTAAGTATTTGGAACTGGGACGACGACCCAATTTTTGTTATTTCCAAGCGGAGTGACTAATTCTGCAGATCTGGCACTAGACGAAGATCCTTTGGACGAACTTTTGCCAGAACTTCCCGGCGTTCCAGAATTTTTTGAAGAAATCAAAGACTCTCCACTAAAATTAATGAGAAGTCTATCTTCACCTTGAAGGTATAAATGTTCTATCTGACTCATAGACGGATTCACTGTCAGCGCACTTTTCACAAAAGAAATAATTCCAAAAAGTCCTGCGGATAAACAAGTGCCTGCTAAACTTGATCGCGATCTAGGTAAACTCCCAGTCGTCCCTGTCCCAATGCTGTCACTTAATTCTTCTGACGAATTAGAATATCTCTTGGATGTAGTAGATGGCATAGTAGAATTGTCCATTGTAGCAGATGAGGTAGAATATCCATTAGATTCCACAGCCATCCATAACTGATAGCCTTCAGCAGCCCAATCTACGGAGCGGATTATTTTCTGAGCAAATGGGGATAAATCACCGGTCCAAGACCAAGAGCAGGTTAATAAAGAGCCGAATACACTCCACAGTGCAAAACCTCCTTTTTCCCAAGTTACGGCTATGGCACATCCATCTATTTGACACATAATCAATAGCATAATATATTACACCAATTATATTCAAGTATGTAAGGGAAAAATATGGTAAAAAAGCATTTTGATGATTTAGCAGAACCATATTTAAATTATGACCTACCAGGTGTCCAAGCCATGCTTTTGACTGGCCCTGGCGATCCTGGAAAATCCCTTGAGGATAATTTTAAATTGAAAAGGTTCTGAAGACCTCCAGTTTGATCATCTACACTATAAACTGAAGTTTCGGCGTTTCTACGTCCAAAACTCAAGAGTCTGTATTTGTGATTAACACTCGAGCAGGTAGCATCGTCTAGATTAGGAGCCCAAATGCCTTGTACACTATTAGGATCATATACTTTAGTTGTAGCGGTGAGGAATGCAGCCCTTCCATCAGAAAGCACCAAAGAAAAACCTCCAATTAAAGGTGAATAGTGAAAATCAATCGGATACACATTAGAGTCCTGAAAGCCATTAAATTATTAATTAGGCAAACATTCTAAACGTTATAATAATGATGTCACAACATGTACTATTAAGGTGTTTCTAAATATAGAAACATCATAATATGCGAAAAATTACTTGTATAGGAACAGCACGGGAAGCATGTTGATCAAGTGAGAAGGGTATACGCCTAAGATCAATACAAAAATCATTATTGATTGTCCCATCCCATCGGTATCGTAATATATGGTTTTCGTCTGTAGAAACCATTAGCTCATCTCTAAAAATTGTCACGGATCCAATCACTCGTCCTCGAACTGCAACTTCTTGTTGCTAATCAAACCCAAAAGAAAAACGTAAAAATCTATACATATAATATAACGAATGCCAAACACAAATGCTTTAACGTACACACAATAAAGAATTACGAGTTCAACTATTAAACTTCAAAATATGAATGAAGTTACCAATTCGACTGTTATGGAAGGAATGGGTTCTTTAAGAAACAATTCGTCACTTTCTCTTCGCAGTTTATGGCTTTCTGGATCAAGTTGCTCATACAGATTCTTGTTCCCGTTTCCAAGTCCATAGAAAAGAAGATAACCACCGGCAGTCTAAAAATGAATGAAATAGTATTTATCGACTCTAAAAGCAAAGTCATTTAACTGTAACAATTAAACCAATTTACAAACAATAGTATCGCTTACAATGACAACGATAGCTGTAGAGTCTGGTTTCCAAACCAGAGAGATATTAGCACCCAATTTTTCTAGCGAGGTAATGTTTCTTTGATGACTGACGACAGGTAGACACGGCTGTAAGACAAAATACATTACATTTAATAGCACCGTTATTAAATGCGTTAGTTAAATTAATTGCATTAGCTAAACAGTTAATATTTTGATCAAATTACTTTGGAAGTCCATATGGATAACGAAGAATGAGTTAGAACAGCAAATATGATTTTGTCCCGATTAGCTATAACTTGGGAAACCGGACTTGGAGGGTCAGCTTCGGGAACCCGAAGAATTTTCGGCCACCCAAATGTGAAGTACATTTTACGAATGCAATTTTATACGCTTAAAATACACAGATTCATTTATCTAGCTAAAAATGAGTGAGCTAAGAACTAAATCTAATTTGATTTGAACATTTAATGAGTATTCAGTATTGATTGAATTGGAGTGAGAATAACTACTGCTAAATATAATAATAATGAAGAATCAACTGCTGTTTGCTGCTTATACGATGACATTTAATTTACTTCACTTTGACGTACATTAAATGCCAAAAATCATATTCCTCGATGTATCGAACCGATTTCTTAAAAACAAAAAACCAGGAATTCACAATAATGGTAACAGGTCACGTAAAATAGAAAAAAATAGAAAAACCGACCATCCGTTCTTTAAATGTCACACAGATTTATTTCGGTCGATTAAAAACACTTCTGCTGCTTTTGACTTTTATTTTTGTCATTCCACCAACCAATCTCAATCTCAACAAACAGCAACAGCAGTGTGGATAAAAAATTCAAGTGCCAAAGACCCAGACTTCAGATTTGAATTTCGCGCACTCCGCGATGAGAGTCAGTACGTCCAACGGCGGAAGTTATAGACTCAAAAAATAAAAACATAAATAAAGTCGTAAGATTTATTGTCGTTAAAAACAGCTGTCTGTCGCGTAATTGTCGTGTAATTACGTGAAATTTTTCAATTATTATTTAATCAGTTTGTAATGTAAATTAAATATGGCGTGTTTTTGATGTGTATATTAATCTTTTGTTAGGGGAAAGCTAGAGTTCTAGATGTAGCCTTTTATATGCAAAATCAAAAGACCGTTATTAATTTAATCGACTTTTTTGATTGAGACTTTTCGAAAGACAGAAAGACAGAATCAATATAATTGAATGCAAAATGGCAAAATTAAATTCCATTCCAACTAGAAAGTTTGATATTAAGGACTTGTTGAAAGTAAAGAAAGATTCCAAAACTCCAAAACGGCAACCTGGACAAACTATTGAAAAAGACGATCGTTTATATTATTTTCCAACGGAGAAAGTCACGCCTGCAGGTTAGCTATTTCGTTGAGCTAGCAGTTTGGGAGAGATTTTTTGAACAAAATATTTTTTGTCAAAAATGAATTCTGAAGTGTTATGTTTTTTTATTGTCATTGATTATTATGGCTATAGACCTTTTTGTATTATTTATTTTTGACCTGAATGTATTTTGAACAAAATAATTTAAAATGACCAAAATTTGAGGGCACAAGCCCATGGTGCCCATATGTAAATACCCCCGTCCGTGAATGTACGCTTGCTTATCAATAATTTATACTTTCAAATTTTACATAGATCTGAAGAAAGCTGGAGGAAAGATGAAAATCGTTCTGAATGAAAAGGAAATACTTCTGGTGTTGCATAACGATCAAATGTATGCATCCCAAGCTACTTGCCCACATCAAGGGGGCCCACTGCATTTAGGAGACATAGGTGGGTTTTATTTAATTTTAATTATTAATTGAGGCCATTGGTCTGTAATATAAGCATTTTATGTTGAAAGTAAGCAGAGCAAATTACTTACTGCCCCTATTTGATTGTATAGAGGATCTTCCATCTGGAGAGGTTTGCATCAAATGCCCTTGGCATTCATGGAAATTCGATCTTAAGTCTGGAACCTGTGTTCATCCGACGACTAGAAAAACTGAGGGCATCAAAGTTTTTCCAGTAAGACTCCACGACAGAAATGGGGAGATATTAATTGGATTTGAAGAGTTTCCCGTTAGTTGTTTTAAAGAAACACCAGCTTAATTCCTCTGTCCATTCTTTAGTCATAAGGCCAAACTTAAACATTTTACTCGCAAGATAAATGTATACTAGACTTGATAAGTAAGCTATAATTAATTGTTATGTTATGGTTGGAGAAAGTCATCTCACAACTTTATTCCCAATATGTTTTACTTTTTGATGTTAACTACTTTTAAAACTCGACTTTATTAATATATTTATTGCATTTGTGTTAACGTGTTTATGTCCGCTTGTGCGTTGAGTCCTTGACACTATTTTATAGGTAAAGATTTTATGTAAACTGTATGGTGCATTTTTTGGTGTCTTCACAGTTTTGTAATTAGTAATCAAGTTATTTTTTTGCATTTTGTTATACTTTAGCTCTAATGCGACTGCACAATTTTCAGTTAATAAGCTATTTGAAATAGTCGTTTTGCAAATGATTATTTCTTTTTGTGTAATTAGTATATAGTCACTCATAAGGTAAATACCTAAATAGACAGGGTCTCTGCGTCATTTAATAGTAATCATTTAGACTGACGTAGATGTTAGATTAGTTTAGTATAGAAATCCGTTTGTATGATATTTGCTCTGCACTTTTGCAACAACCAAGTTAAATTACAATTACGAAGTGTTCTTTACGTAAATAGAAATGACCCCTAATACTATTTATTTTTGCTAGTAAAGTAAGCAACAACAGTTACCAGTTTACCAGTAATGCGATTCTAAACAATACCAGCAAAGTTCATTATAAAACCGACTTGAATTACTAACGGGTAGTATTAAGCGGAGATTACAAGTTGAAATATATATATCATGACATGGCCGACATCCTTGTTACCCTTGTGCACCCATTATTGTAAAGTGTTGCACTATTGTGCAAGTTTCCACTTACATTAACCGCAAGTAGAATTTCTTGGAAACTATTTGAGTGAAGTTCTCTCGGGAAAAACGTCGGAACCACAACAAACTTTTCCCATAATTACTTACTAACTTATTTTGACAGACAGCAAGGTATACTAGATACAATATTAGTAGAATTAATAAATAAGACAAATTAGATCCCCAATAAACTCTGAAAGATGAATCGATCGAGGTGTCTGGCTGTTGTTGTTTTGTTTCGAAACTTTGATCGAAGTACAACACGATATATAAAGAAAAAGGTCTCGTTATAGTTAAAACTTGTCTCTGTATGTGATTCATCTAACAACTGTACTTTATAGAGCATGAAATGAATTTAAAGAAATAAACGTAATTAAATATTAAATTAACTCCTGTATAAAGAAGACTATTTTCATTCGGGGTTTTGTTTCCTGCTAAGTAAGAAGTTTTTGTTTGTTGTTCAGGTACTTCGGGGATGCTGATATGATTGCCCATTTACCGAAAACGTTGTTTTCTGTGTAGATAGCCGCCGGATCGTGGGCTCAAATGCATTATTAATTTATCCTATCCTGTAAAAATATCATAAAGAAACTTTCTTCTCCAGTATTAAAGTATCATGGAGCAAGTTTTTGTCGAGTAAAAGTGTTATTAGGAAACTTATCTTTCTCCAGTAAAAGTATCCAGGTACAAGTTGTTTCTTCAGGTAAGAATGACTCTGGGGAAAATCACGTTGTTTAGTGAAGTAAAGTATTGACGAAAGTTGGCTTTCTCCAGGGATTTGTTCTGTCTTCTGTGGAGAAATCGGAGAAAAGCGAAACCATATTCTAAATCCAGCGACTACGCCGGAAACATTCGAGCTACGATTCATGTTCTGACTCCGATGTTGTAACAATAAAAATATCGTTGAAAGTCAAAAGTAGAAAATAACCGAATTTACAAAATTACAATGTTTTGGATTCTTCCTGGAAAAGATTTTCACAAAAATTGAGCATGGCATTAGTGTGGAAGAAAACTGCTCCAAAAATCTGGTCAAAAGTGATTCAGTCCAAGTCAAAAAAGAATTCCAGTGATTCCAAAACTGTGTGTTGTACGGAAGCTAAAGCGGATTATCGAAGAAAGTTTTTGGACGGATTGAAATTTTATTGTGAAAGTCCTTCGTTGATTCTAAATTCAGATCTACCTGCTGATTTAGTGGAATATGTGACATCGCAAGGATTTCCAATAGAAGCTCTAGGAATCATTTTGGAAATTAAAAAATTGGGAGCATCTGCAGTTAATTCTTCCCAAACTCAAGCTCAGTATAAAAAGGACAGCACAATTCCTTTCGAAACTCTCAAGTTTAATGAAATTTCCAGAAAACTTGTTGAGGAGTGGATGACCTCAGATTCTTGTTCGGAAGCGTTCGTATCACTTAGTATTGGTGAAGAAGTTCCTGGAATTCTAGCAGAGGTTTTTATAGTTTATTTTTCGGGGATTTATTTTATATGCATTTAATTAAGTACTAAATTGACTAAATTCTTTCGAAACTAATTACTACAATAATGAAATTACTGGCTACGCATTATCGTTTTTCAGTCATTTAAGTTTTGTTTTTAAGTAAAGTTACAACTAGGTACATTATTTGTTTTTGGTTTTGTAAGTTAGAAGTGTTTTATGACGATCAGTCCGATAAATACTTGTGAACTTGTAATTTCAATAATGCGTACTAGGAATGAAATATAATATATTATAAGTTATGAATGTACTGGTATGATATTGTATGGATGATTTGTTGCAAATGTAAACTGTACGGGTTAATGGGGTGCATGTAAAATTGTACTGTTCATGATTCAGTCAAAAAGTAAATTTTAGTAGCTTGAATTGCTATGCATTTATTTTTACAAGAATTTACATTAATTGTTTTGCTAAGGGTAGTTTAGGTATTTTAAAAAGAAAATACTGACAATATTATTTTATACCCATTGAAAAGATAGAAATTGTGGAATATTAGGAATAATTTGCATGTTAACATTTGCTATTCAACATTCTGATCTATTATTCAAGACTTCAAACTTCCAACGGATTCTATTCACCATTGTGGACCATTTTCATCTAAGTGGACAGGATTTTCTCAGATTCCTTCTCCGACAATGTCTGATTATTCTAACCACTCTCTCTTATGGAATAAAGGAGGATTCTGTTTTAAAAGTCAGATCTCAACCAATATCTGCTTTTTTGGAACGTATTTTGCTTCGATTCCATTCAAATTCGGAACATTTTCGCCCAGAGTTGACTTTGTCAACATGCAAACCATCAAGCAATCCTTTTGTTGATTTTTTTATGTCCTTATCAATCATATGCGAGGACGATTTTATTGTAAAACGATTATTATCAAAAGTCTTCCTTGGTCTTGGGACTGCATCTGTAATTAAAGTGGCAAACACGTTAGCTCTTATTGGAATGAATGAAAAAAGGTAACTCAACAGTCATATCTATAAGAATTTTATTACCTACACATAAAAATAAAAGTATTAGTTAAATACAAGTTACAGTTTTCAATGCATAAAGATTTATGTAAAATGTAATTGATTTAATCATTTAGTGCTTTAAGAACGCTGCTTCAACCCTCTGAAGACTTTCTGAAGACTAATCCAGTGTGGAAACATGCTTTACTGACGGGTATTCCTTTCAAAACACATACTACATCCACCAGTTTTTGGTCCAATTGGGCAAAATATGTATTCGCTCAAGAAAAAACAATCGTTTGGACGAATTGTGTTCAAAACTGGACATCTCTGTGTTCATCAACGTATATTAACGGTGATCTCTTAATTCCTGCAACGTTTGCGCTTATTTCACTGGGTAAAGAGGTGAAAAAAGAAAATGAATCAAACCAATCCAAGACTCAAGAAGAAAGCAAAGTTGTCCTTATATCTGTAGGAGATATTTTCGAAAGCGTTACTAAATGCTTAGATAGTACTGATGAAACTAAAAGATCTTGTGGAATGGCTGTAGCTCAAATAATAGCAGAACTTCATTTTCCTCAAAAAACCGAAGAATTTACAAAATTAAAGTTTGAAACACAAAGCGAAGTTTTTAAAAAATTTATGAACTATTATAATGATTGCAATGAAGATCAGAAAGCAACACAACAAAATGACGACTCATCCAATGACAAAACAAACGATGATCTCAATGTCAATGGGGCATCATCTTCTCAACTTGGAAAACCTATAAAAGTGCTTGATAGTGACGATGAAGATGAACCAGAAGAACAAAAAGAAGAGGATGAATATAATTCTCAATTTGAGCCAATGGAACAGGAAGAAGAATTCCCTCTTGACGAGCGTCTCCAAAGTTTGCGTTTAACTGGTAATAAAATACCAAAATATTTCAGCGAAATTGTTGAATGTCTTGTTGGAGATGGAAAAAGTCGAGATGAGGCTGAAAAAGAAGCTCTAAAAGAAGTTGCAGTACTAAAAATTCCGGTTTTACTTGGCTATGGAGTTAGAATTGATGCTAACATGGCAAGTTTACTTTCAAAAATTTTACTGGAATTGGATGGTGGTCGTATACTTGAGGTTCCAATCATTTTATCATTGTTTGAGATGTCCTACTTACATCCTCATGAAGTTTACGGCACCTTAGCGTCAGTAACTTTCGACAAAGATCATCACACCGTTGGCCACCGAAGTGTGGTTTTGTCTCGCTATTCAGAAGTTGTTCAATTGATATCAAGACAGAAATGTTTTTGGTGCTATTCTTCAGTATTGGATTCTTTCTATAAAGATTTGTGTTCCTTAACGCCAGATTTTATGAATACTTACTACGAAAGCAGAAAGCAAATTCGTCGTTGCAAAACATGTACTCAGAAATTGGGCGCTATTGAGATTGAGGAGACTGTTTCAGTAGGTTCTGCTTCCGTGGACGAAAATAGTGTCGTAAGTGATGAGACTGCATTGAACTGGAGGCAAATTGTTGATAACCGAATAGCTGCAAAAACTCGATATCTTGTAACTCCTAAGAAGAAAACTATTTATGTACCCGATGATTACTCTGCAAGACTAGTAGCCATAGTTTGGTCCTGTTTAGCTAACAAACTAGACTCCAAAAAAGAAGTTTTCTTAACCCCAAAAATTGGCAAAGTCATTAGTGGAGATTCTCTAAATGACATGTTACTGGCTCAAATTTTTAGAGTCTTAGGTCGAATTATTGTAGGAATGGCCGGTCCACACTCTCCTCATTTAAGAAGTATTGCCATGCAAGGTACGTTTTATTTATTGCTATTGGTTTGTACAACAGTGTACTTTCACTAATTATTTTGCTTCTATAGTTCTTTAGTAATAATAAACTATGAATTTGGTTTACAAAGATGAATTTTATATACAAGAAAAACGCTATTGTACTGTAATTATGTTTTATTTTTTGTTTTCGCAGTTGGAGAATTAGTCTCTACATTTATTTCTCACAATGATAGACATGTTCGGCGATCTGTTCTTTCTTTGCTGGCGATTACAGTGACTACTGGTGAAGGAAAGCCTCACATAGTTGAAGCATTATCAAGCCAAAACAATATTATCGAGCTGTTAAAACCTTTATCAATCAAAGAAACTGACGGAGAAAACAAAGAACTTTTTACAAATGTTTTAGCATACATTACTTCATCAGCAATTGTTGGCCTTGGCCTTCAACTAACTGAATGATTCTATTGTAGATTCACCTACTTTGTAAGAATAATCTTGCAATACAAAATAGAGAATTGTCCCCTGTTGTTTTTGTGTTACTAAATTAAGGTGTGTAGAACATTGGCCTTGCATTTGTAATGATTTTGACCAAGTTTATGTTTTCTCTTTTTTCTTTTCTGTTATTTGTATGTGGGTTGTCATAAGTGAGTGATTGAGTGTGATTTGGGGACTTCAAATAGACTTAAAATTCATAACCAGAAGACAGTTTGTAAAACTCTTGTTTCTTGTTTGTTTTTTACAGGAACTTATATACATAGGAACTATAGATAGCAAATACTGCAATAATATTCACCATCGTCTTTGAGACTTCAAGCAGAGACGTTTAAGGACAATTAAGTCACATCTACTTATAATTTCAAAATTAATAAAATTAAACTAATAAAACCTATGATGCCTCATCTGAACTTAAAATTCGACTGGCCCTTTCCGGACTTTCGTCAGCCTCAAAAATTTTGGAAATTAAGAAGTAAATATACTTGCCTTTCAGCCGGTCTCATGGGGAAAATACTTCTTTGTAAGCAATTAATAAAGCAAAATAAACCTTTAAACTATTATAGAATTAAGTCAATATCAATATTATGTCAATCAAAATCTTTTTCTTTCAGCGTGGATGAATTCAACTACAATTTACAATAAAAGTACAATTGTCGATGCTATCTATAAAAGACCCAAAGGTACTCCTCTTATCACAGTTGCTAATCACGAGTCTTGTATAGATGACCCCATGTTAATAGGTGAAGAACATTATTATTCTATTTTGCGCCTTTCCTGAATCTGAAACAAGGTGGATAATAGAACTTTTTGTTTTTATAATGAAGGATACTTCCTGACAGCCAAACAGTTAGCAGATCAGAAAAATATGCGATGGAATCTTGCAGCTCATGACATTTGTTATACCAGACCACTTCATGGCTTGTTTTTTTCTCATGGAAAATGCGCTCCTGTGGTCAGAGGAATGGGCGTATATCAAAAATCCTTAGATTTCATCATAGAACGACTGAATGAAGACGGGGATTGGTTGCATATATTTCCTGAAGGAAAAATTAATATGGAGAGGAAGCAACTGCACAGGCTAAAATGGGGTGTGGGTAGAATAATTTCCGAGTGCAAAAAGACACCATTAGTTTTACCGTTTTGGCATAATGGTATGGAATTCAAATTAACTAAAAATTGAAATAACAAATAGCAATAATAATTATCTGTGTTTCATGAGTGAATTTTAAAATTTTAGGTTTGGCAGATATACTTCCTAATTATCCACCGTATTATCCTCGATTTGGAAAAAAAGCTGTTATTAATGTTGGCGAGCTTTTAAATATAGAGCCTGTTATTAGAAGTGTAGAAAACAAAACTGCGGTTGAAAAGCGAAAAGCCATTACAGATTTCATTCAACAAGAGATGGAAAAATTGAGAACAAGTACCATGAAGCTTACTGGAAGCGTATAGTGTGGAAATACACCTTAATAGTAACAGTGATTAATTTGACTTTTCCACCACCAATTGTTTGTGGTTGACCGAATTAGAGATAATATTTTAAGTGCTAGGCAGTAGGTTTTATTAGAACATGTTTTTGTAAATTGACAAAATATGACACATATTTTTGTGAATATTTAAGACACCCAACTACGTTTGTTATGCATAGTTGTATGTAGTTGGATTTTGATTATTTGTATAATACTGTATGCTTTTTCTCCGGTGCGTGTATCTGTTTCAAGAGATGCAAATGTAGTAATGAAAAATTAGCAAGACAAATAACTTGTAGTTGTGTAGTACTGTATTCGATTTTTGAATTAATTTGAAAATGAAGAAAAAACAATAGCGGTACACCTTCTACATTCGTAGATCTACACTTTTCGTAGATTTACTATTTCGTAAGCGATTGAGCGGGCGATTTAAAATTTCTAATGTACGAAAGTGTGAATCTACGATCGAAAAGTAAACAAGCCTCTGAGCAGAGTAGATCTACGAGGAAGTTCGTAGAAAATAGAGCGTGCTGATTGGCTAAAAGCCTTGCGGGTTGTAGTTTGTTGTAGAAAGCCGCCAAAAATCTACGAATGTGTAGATCTACGAAAGTAGAAGGTGAACCCCTAATGACTATATCATCAGTGTGTACGAATATTCTTTGCGTTAATTTATTTCATTTAAAAGTATATCTACAATTCACGGGGCATATATCGTTTTCACCTGATTTATCAAAACTCAAAACGTGAACAGAGTCAGTTGCAGAATCAAAGAACACAATTGAAAATTTTAGAATCATAATGTGTCGTCATTAATATATTCATTATATATACATGCTCTTGTTTAGCTCTATCTACCTAAACATAACAATTCGCTTATTATTACCTATGAGTTTCTACGGGATTACTACTATTATTGCTATTGCAAGTGTCTACGGCGATGCTATTATGAAGAATAATACTTTCTCCAATACTTGCTAACACAGGATCCACCTTTTGGGTCTGAATTTCGATTTCACTAATAATAGATTTGTTTGTCGCATTCGAACACTTTTCATTTCTCCAATTTTGCTTGCTTATCATCATCAGCATTATAAGCGCTGGCAGGTGAATTAAAGAGAAACGGAATAGTTTTCGAGAGCTGGAACTATCTCCTTCTTTGTAGAATTTGTAGGCCAAGAAGACCAGGTATCCATTTAATGGCAAAGAATCTAAAGCGAATGTCCACGAGGTAACGTCACAGACGGGAGCAAGACTAGACATTACAATTAAGCTGACGCTGTATCGTAAGGCAGTTTTCTTGCATAGTTCTGGAAGGTCAAAAATAGATCATTATATTGCTCTCATTTTATCTAATTCTCCAAATGCTATTAATATATTATACTTCTAATTACCAGGATGCGTCACTGCCATCATTTTGTAACCAGCTTTTCCATAATCATTTTTAAGGTTCCACGATAATGCATTGAAATGTGGAAATTGCCAAGCGTATAAAATTCCACCCAACAGTAATGCTCCATGAGAAAGTTCTCCAGTACAAGCAGCCCATCCCATCAAGGGAGGAATTCCTCCAACTGAAAAATATGTTTAAGTTAACAAAACTTAAAAGGAATCAACAATATTTTTATGATTTTCCAAGGAAGAATTTTATTTCTAAGTTAAAAACAATGAATACATGAATACAACTTACCGACAGAACCAACCCATGTGTTGACTATGCTATGTCGCTTTAAAGGAGTGTACATGCATGTGTACAATAAAAGGTTAATGCCTCCTAGAGCCGCTGTAAGTGTATTAACTCCGAAATTAAGTATAGCCAAACCACTAATTCCGCTAATAACGGCAAAAGCAGCTGCATGTTCAGGACTAAAAGATTCACAAATAAAACCAGTCAGTAAAATTTCGATTGTAAACTAAAAATAATATTACATATTATATAAATGTATTCACCTTAGTCGGCCCCTAACAAGTACTCTATTCTTTGTACGATCCATTTGCGAGTCATAAGGAACTTCAACAATTTGATTGACAGTGTTGGCTGCTGCTGACGTTAACGCAGTGCCCACTGATAGACCTAACAATGGCCCAAGAAGAAAAGGTGCAGGAGCTAAAGCATATCCAGCCATAGCTGTAACAACGACGAGACCTAGATTTATGAACAAATGAGTCCCAATTAGTGCCTAATGAAAGGATCATCTATTTTCAGAAGAATAACATTAAATTGATAACCCCAGGGTATATTTGTTACCAGTAAGACGGAATTTAGATAATCCGAGATAATAGCCGGGTAGATCCTTTAGTTCTAGTTTAATAGATTTATCTAGAATAATTGGGTCTACAGCGTTGATTAATTTGACAGGTTTGACTTCAACTTCTTCGTTCGACAAATTGGTCTCACATTTGTCAATTTTAACATCATTTACTTTTAACACTTGCTGCTGAACTCTATTTGACTTCTCCTCCAGAGCATTTAATTTCACAGCGCTTAGAACTACTGGGCTTGGGGGTTCAACAAAACGGTGCGACGAGTCAATTTGAAACTTCTTTTCGGATTCTGGTCTTCCAGATGGTTTGATCAACGGAGCTGCTGCAGCCGGTTTCTTCCATTTCACCTACACGGAAACAAATATTTTAATTTCTGGACAAAATCTAAACCTTAAACAGTAAACAAATGTAAAATTTGCAAAGAAAAATGTACAAAACTAACCTTCGTTATGGAAAAACATCGTTTTGACGCTCTTGTTCTATTAAGTAAACACAGCTGACATGTTGATAATCTAATCATAGTTAAGATTCTGCATATTTTAGTTACAATATTAGTTATGAAATAATTAGTATTTTTATACTGTTATTTATTATTTGCTGGAAATACTTTTCCAGTATTTCCAGTTTACAAAACAAAAATAACTTCACACTGTTGTTCAACTTAGCCGGTTCTGGAATCCAAATAGCATGTGGTGCAAACTGAACTGAATCTTACGCGGCAAATACACTGATTGCGCTACTATTATCTAATCCTCAAAACTGGAGAAAGTACGCATAAAGAAAGCTGGAGAAAGGTCTCATAAGTCAAAAATATAAAAAAGTCTATCGGTGAAAACAATTTCGAATGAAGGGATACATTGAAATGATTCGTTTTTAAATACAAAATAATGTGGACTTGAAGGTTCTTCTCTTATGTATCAAAGAATACGTCTGAACTCTGAACTAGTTTTTCAATAAATTGTTTTGATTTATTTTGCAGTGTCAAAGGACAGATTTATAATTTTGTGTTCAACACCATAACATAACAATAAAAACGTATTCCTCATGACATTGTATTATATCGTGCATGATGCGGAGATGTGGTAGATTAAAGGTAAGTTAGTGACGCTGGAGAATGTTTGAATGAAAGTAGCTTGAATATTTCTTCCGTAGTCATTCAATAGCTTCTTCTCCGTCCTGGATTTCTTTCAAAGCAAGAAGTTCTAACAGACCTTGGCCTTTAGTTTCAGATCTTATAAGTTCGTCAACTTCTCTGTAACAACCAGGATCCAGAAGCAGAATCTACAACAAAAAATGTGCATTATTTCATTTAGTTTTAGTATAAAAATAGTATTGTAGAAAATCTTTATACTTTATAGATAGTATAATAGTGTAGTTTTTACTGTAGTATAATATGGAATACTGTTTAGTCTGTTTAGTATTAAAGTAAATAAAAAAAATTAACTGTTTTTACCAATGTCAAATCTCCTTGACTGAATTCTTTTTCCTCCAATTTTCCCAACTTTTCTAACTTTTCACCTACTGCTTTGCTGTTGGAACCAGACAGTGAAACTCTGACTTTCATCTGGGCTCTGTCAATAGGAAGTGAGGCTTTCAGTTGTGGAATAGCTTCTAAAGCTTGTTGTTTAGAACTTCTATTAGGTTTAATAGAGAAATGAATATCTTTCAGAGCTTTTTCAATAATTGATACTGGATAAGGTCTCTTTGTTTCTGGATTTACACACAGTCCTAAAACATTATTATGAATGTTATAATAGTATTCGAGCTTTCCAAGCTGTACACCCACCCACGGTAAGGTGAATGACGGTGACACAACAACAAAAATATTAAATATTGGACAATTTCTTTCAATTTATATAAAATACATTACCTGCTATGGTATTAGCAACATCTTTAGCCATTGAATCTTGTTGTGTATGCCTTTCTTTTTCAGAAATCTGTAGCTCTCCCTTTTCTAGAATATCTTTGCAGATCTCTGTCTGATCGTCTTTGCCAAATGCAGCAACTAGGTCTTCCTTTTTAGCTACTTGTCCTTTGGATACATTATTAAACACAGTATGTGTCTGTAAAACTTCGTCAATATCCTTCTCCCTTTGAACATCAAAATTAAACAGACATTAATAAGTAAGTTATAAAATGATGCAATAGGACAAAATTAAATTAAAGTTGGGAAAAAATTCAATTTATTACACTTTATTTCTCCAGGATAAAACTTTGTTCTTGTAGCAAGCAATTTCAAATCGTTTACCAGCTTTTTTCATCCGTACTATAGCCACATTAGTGAGGCGTATTTGATTTGTCGGCGTAAATATTTTAGACATTTTGAATTTAATTAAATTATTGAAGTCTTTTGCTTTCTTTTCGAAACAAAATTAGAATTGTTTTTCTTTTTAAATAAGTCTTGCAGAGTCCGAAACAACTAAAGAACGTTTGCCGTAATATTAAAATGTTCCATTCAAAAATGATTACTCGATTTAGAATTTATGAATATTTCAAGTACTATTCAATTAACAATGATTGAAATTAAACTTGACAGTTACACTGAATCTCACTATTATTATTATTTTGCTCCAATTTCCAGAGATTTTCCAGGATTCCATCCAGAAGAACACGTGTTGTGCGGAATTATTTTGCTGGAATTCGACCATGCGTAGTTTCTCATTCTTCAATCACGTAATGTTTATTATTGAATGAAACCTGTCAGATGGAGAAGGAAGACAGCCGACAATTGAAACTTTTACTTATCCTACAAATATATTGTGATTTAGCCGACTAAGCAATCCATTCAAATCGCGTCTCATGCTCTCAGTCTCTCATGCAAAACAAAACATTCCAGCATTCCTCCGTCTGGTTAGTTCGGTGGTCCGGTGCTTTTATTCCGGTGTTCATTTTCGGAGTTTCCAAGTTAAGTTCATTCATCTGAGAATCTAGGCTTATCATTTCTGTAAATAGTTGATATTATATTGATAGTATCTACAAGTTTCAAGTTAGTATTCCTATGGAAGATGTATCAAACGGATGGGAACATGGTTGATTCGGGAGGAAAAAGCGATAAAAAAGGTAAAAATGTCATACTTTCCACTTTTGAATTTAGTTCATAGTTTACGATTTGGGTGAACAAAGTCATAGTAGTCAAAAGTGGACTGCCAAAAAGTTGCGGAAAAAAATTCGATGATACTGATTTAATACTTATCTAACTTGTGTTTAACTTTTTTTCAGAAGAAAATACGTCAGTACAAGTTTCAGGATCTGAGCAATCTAATTCTTCGTCATCAATGGGGAATCAAGAAGCAGAAGATGTATTGCCAAGACCTAATCAGCAAGATTGTCTAGACGAAACTACAAATCAGCTTCAGGGATTGCAGATTAAGACTATTTCCAATCAAAATGAAGAATTGCAAGCAAAACTTCGGCAGTATTTACATCCTCTGAAGTCCAAAATGCGCCAACAAAGAATGTTGGAAGAGTCAGCACCGTACTATGACATGCCTTTGAAACTTGCTAATTCACTCTGTCATTTTATTTGGGAAATTAATTTTGTGACTGCAGATCAAGTAATATGTGGCCGGATTTATAAACATTTGCAACAAGACTATTTTTCGATGGGTCCTTGTCAGACTGATCTAGACGATTACCTGGAGTTCAAGCCCACAGAAATCATTGCTGGCAAATGCTGTCAAGTTTTCATCAAGATACTGTCAGGAAGTGTAGATCTTGCTTTCAGCGAGTTGGGGAATTTGGATAAGCTTTTAAGTGATGCGAGAATAATTCAAGACTGTGAAAATGAGCAGGGTTTCCAGTTCTTGGCAAACACACTCAAGCAAACATTAAATGTGTTGGCGGATATAGAAGTCCCAAATTATGAAGACATTCCATCTTTTGAAGACCTGACTGTAAGAAGTCAGTGCACTGTCAATGGTGCCAAGGTTTATTTCATGAAGTGGATGAGGTACATGCCACAAGAACGTATAATTTTATTGAAGCAGGTACTTTTCATTACTTTTTAAGCTTACTTGACCTTTAAGTTTCCTTCTTCTTGTTAGTATGAAATTAGATTTATACTGAATCTTTCCATAATATCCAGTTGTTTGCTTGTTATTTAGATAATTGCGGCCGATTCAACTACAGTAGAATGGCTCGTTACCCTGGGAGAGATTTATCGCAGAAAACGACGTGAAAGTGTTACTGCTAAAGCTCGAAGAGCAGGTCCGGAAGAATATGAAATGCTAACCCTGGCTTTAAGCATGGATAAGGACAACCCCTTGGTGTTAATGGGCCTGATAGATTTCATGGTTGATCACCTGAGGGATTCCAAAGGACGTTTTCGTGTAGGCGATATACAACTAGACAATCAAGAGGATATTATGATTTCACTACAAGAGCATTGTCGGTATGATTTTCCTGATTTTGTTTATTGCTTCTAGCGAGAACTTGAAATCTATGCGTAACATTATAATAGTTAACCTTATTATGCTTTTTTTCATAGATACATAATTAAAAAGTACCCCCGCAACGTGTCATTTATTAGCGTGATCTCTGATTATTTCCTTCGCTACGTCCCATTTGCTTATTTCGATGTTGAATTTGGAGGCGATCTACTTCTCAAGGCGTATCATCTGAATCCTGAAAATCCAAAAACCACTCATCGTTTGGGCATTTACTACCGTATGAGTGTATGTTTCCATTCTTTGAGAATCAAATTATGCAATACTTCATTCTCAGCAGGGTATAATTAATCTGTCCATTCTATGTGCAACTTCTTTTTGTGTAGATGGAGGATATGGATTCATCTTTTAAATGGTTTCGCAAAACAACAGAATTGGATCCTACTCATTTCAATGCAGTAATGGAATATTACAAAACAGCTATAGGTAAACTAGACCATTCGGACGTTGTGAGTGCGATGCGTAATCAACTTAACACCAAGGAATTAGGTTGTTGGAGTGAAATAGAATTGCACGAGTTCAAGTTTTTGCTATCCCTTGCTTATTTTGCTAAAGGAGAAAAAGAAGAAACACTACAACTTTGGGAAGAGATTGTTGCCCGGAATCAAATAATATTTCGCCTACCTGTAAGTTCAATTAAAGGAAATAAGATTATACAGAAAACAATTCAGGCTGCTGTTGTGTTCTTGTGTGCATATAGTAGCTGTGTAATGTAGAGATATGCATATTACATGCACACAGCAGAGCAGCTAGACTGATACTTCTTTTACATTCGTATAATAAAAGCGTTACGTGTGATGTATTTATTAATTGAGTACTCCCATCAATTTGTCTTTTGTCTCCATCATTGTATTACAATCTTGTTTTTTACAGGACTTGGATCGCACTTGTGGGTTTTATCACTGGGATCCTCAGAAACTTAGCTCTGATAAGTTACGACTTTGGATGAAAGCCGAGAAAGATTTAATGGCAGTCAAGATTAAAGCTGGCGAACAAATTGAAGAGAAGCGAAAGAGTCTTGTGGATTTGTTATTCAGTATTATGCTTGGTGGTGGTCGTCCAAGTAAAATGGAAAGTATCTTAGGACCATTCAGTCCCAGTCATCGTTCATTTGGACAACAGTTTCAGAACATGCTAATGCTTATCCCTAATAAGGACTAATGACTTGTCTACATTGGGGGAACCTGTTTTGCTACACTGACAATCATTTAAGAAACTACTCTATCTTTAGTTTAGTAGATGTTTAGATGTTATTTAGAATATACACATGCATACGTGCAGATAATGATAATGATTACAAGTGACAACTTACTTTACTCACTCATTCAGCAACACAATGCTGTACAGGCAAGTTGTCACTCCATTGTTTTCATGTTTTGTGTTGCCCCGATCCACTTTTTTATAAGGCGACTTTTGTGAACCACATATATACTCTACACTTTCAACCAAAATTCCTATGAATAAAATGCTACCTAATATGTATTTCTGTAAGCAGCCAGCACTCTTATTTAGTGTAAGTGAAATATGACATCAAATTAAGTCAAATTGCTGATATGGGAGGTAAAGGTACATAAGTAAGTAGTAGGCGCCTGTTTCTACCTAAGCTGTTGGAGGAATGGGATGGAAAGGAATTAAGGTTCGGCTTTTATTTTTGAACTGTCCTTGTCGGTTACATGACAACATTTTATACTGTTCGTAAGATCATTGTAATATTATCAACATTTAATTCACAATGAAGAGATCAACATTGGTAAGCCATTAAAAATACAAAACAATCATACATGGAATTATATTAGACTTTCGCATTTTTAAAAATTAGTAAAAAATAGCCTTTGAAACTTAAAATAACGTGATTTTGTACTATTTTGTAGTACAATCGGAAGACTAGAAGAAGAATGTCAGGAAAAAATGTCGTTTCAACCAGCACGAAAACGGAGACGAAAATTGCCACCGAATCTGACGTAATAATTGTTTATTTTAATTTTAGTTAAGAAAAAATTAATATTGAAAAAGACTGTATCGTTTTGGGTGACTTTTGTCTATTTGTTACTTTTTTGCGTAAATTCTATATAAAGTATGTAATTAGCTCCATTATTATAAGCTGTTGTCGCTTATCAAACCCTATACATAATAACCACATAAGTTAACGATGGAAAGACGAATATATCCGGATGTCATGGCCTAACCATAGAAATGGGAAGACGAATATATCCACCTAAAAATTCCATCAGTAGCCATGGCATGATATATATTGACGAATATATTCGTCAATAC
>JAQFYB010001119.1:0-36761 GCA_034694085.1 Pogonognathellus longicornis
GAAACAAAAAATGACGCCTAATTTTGGATTGTATAAGTTGTATATGAGAATAGCCTTAAAAATATTAAGTAACAATGAACAAGGAAATTAATTTTAAAAGAATTATTGATACCTATTTATATTCAATAACTTAGCTTACCTAGGTACCTTCGTACCTAGGCCGTTTCTAATAATATAGTACCTACTACCTATCAGATGTCTTCTATTTAGAAATTTTCAGCATTTTTCCTTGCAGATGTGTCTGAAAGTCTCTAAACATGGATTTCATGTATAGGAATATAAGTACTGCGTTTGAGCTCTTGAACGTGAATTAAATACATTTCAATATTTGACATGAGCCCAGCTTGAGTCACACGCAAATTGTTACACCATAAGTTGGAACGCAAATAGTACATCATGAACAATTTTCACATGCTATGCTATACACCAGTTTTTGCGTAGGTATTATTTATACGGACATTTGGCTATATATTGACGATTCGCTATTGTTATGTAAAATTTTGTTGGCATTCCAATCCTAACTCATCAGATATTAACACAATAAAAAGTGTCATGTTCTCCTTGTGGTGTGTACAAAACGCACACAACACCAGGGAAGACTACTTCCACTAACTCATTGCATGGTTCATTTAAAAATGGTGGTAAGAAATTGAGTGCCACGGGTTTAACCAGCCTTAAAAACAACATACCTTTACATAACCTTACTACGTAGGTGACTTTAAGCAATACACCCTGTGCTAACAATAAGTAAAGGCAACCAAAATTATAGCTCACACACAGACACACACAATCAGCTCAATTCATTGTGTGTGATGTGTAATGTGTTTGAACACCATAGTTGCTTATCGTATGGAAGAACTGGAGGCAAAGTAAAACATGTTCGTTTTAACTTTCTGTCTCACTCGCTAATCTTCTGCTATTGTGGGTTTAGTTGGTTGGACGAGTATCAGAAACCATTGACCGTAAGAATAACCGGAATAATTGTCATCACATTGGTCATCAATTGTGTTCTTGGTGTATGCACACAGAATAATTTTAAAATGTATCCAGTCCTGTTTGGTGTGTGTGTGTGTGAGTCTTGATTTGTCGCTCGCCACATAAAAACAAACATCTGCAAGCATATAGCATCTCCCTCAATAAAATGTGTCGTTTGGCATTATGTCGGTTGAATTTGTTTCTACTTAGCTAATCAAAGTTGTATAAATAAGTGTAAGCTTCACAAATGCCTTTATGTATGTTATACTGCAAGTAGAAGGAGAGTGTATATGCACCTTCGTATGTGAGGGAACGCAACTTTTATTCATTTTTCTCATCGAGTTGTCCACATTACTAATGCAATTACCACATTACAACATTACAGTACAGAGCAATCGTTTAATTCTTGATATCTTGCTACATTAAATGAAATCAAGGTTTAATGATAATATTATTACGAGTTGTAAGGTAATAAAAATGCCTTTTACATTCTTGCATGCATTGCTTATTGCTTTCCTTTCGTTGTTGTTCGAGATAGAGTTTTAGTTGCGCCGAGCTACGTTACGTTACGTAGCATATTCAATTGTGTTTTCCCTGTTGGCCATTAACATAAACCAAGAAAAAAATCATAATGTTTCTACGTTTCGTTTGCTTCGTTGGTCTTGAGCATTTCATCGTTTTTCCTCTTGTAGATGTCTTCTGCAGTAATATAGTGCTTATAATATGTATACACTGACACTATGGCTGTCGATTTGCTAAAGCCTCGCCTCAAATGCATGGCAGACACACACGGAGTCATATTATAAAACTCCATAGGTTTATACTTAGTCCTATCGGTAATATCTTCATGTATTTAGTAATACCAGTATATTGTGCTCATTCTGTTTTGTTCAACAAAGTATCAGAGTATTAATCTGAATGCAAAAAGGACAGTTAACTCTTATAGACATAGACAGAGTTATCTGTATGTGTATAAAATGTGGAGCTATTGGTGCATACAGAATACATATGGGTAATAGTAGTAGAACATATTATGTGAGCATACTGTGATTCTTTTATAGTTTATTCGAATGGTTTTTGTACCAATGAGAAAGCCTGGTAGTGTTCGACTTTTCCCAAGCTTCTTCTCTCACTACTACATGCTCCTCCATAGCTACAACTATGCGAGTCTTGTGAAAGGATCCAATTATTACAAATTAAACCAGACTTATTTTGTCTTGAACCTATAAAACTGTTCAAGCAAGCTATAGTGTATAGTGTGGAGTACAGTGCAAACCAAAGAGACACTGTGTGCACACACAACAACTATATCGACCATAGTATAAAGCATAATAGAAGGAAAAACTTGCACACAACAAACAAAGTCACAGAAAAGAGATAGAAATACCTTAACGTGAGTATAGGTAACTATTATTGCATGAAGGTATTTCTTTGAGTGTAGCTTAGAGTCAGTCCAGCCAGTTGTTCAAGTTATTTATTAGTGTTCTGTAATAAATGATATTCGGGAGTTGCGAAACTATGTGGAAATTCAAGCAAAACTTTCCCTAATGACAAATGACAAAAAAGTGATGCGGACAAGATAAAAGTGAAAAAACTCAAGGGAATCAACTCAACCTATGTACAGGCAATAAGATTACACACAACTACTAATACAACGTGAAACTTTCAAAGAACAAAACTTGCCTATATACTCTATGGCTATGTATTATGTATGTATCTGTACTGTAAAGATACATACACCAAAACCCAACTATGTAAGGGTGCATTAGTTATAGAAGTCGAGGATTCCCTCCATAAGTTGTGTATTATAGAGGTATTACTTATGGACAACACATTACTACATGTTTCACATTGTGACTCTGACCTAGCTACTTATGTTACAGTAACGAGGAATACAGATTCTAACAAGTGAAAAAACTAGACACGTATTAAGACAACATGGCGTCTCCGAGTCACCAATCAAGATTAGAGGCATTTAACATTTATGTATATGTATAGTACTAGCATAGATGAAAAGAGGATTTCTTACTATATTTTATTTTACTATACACACTACATGTTACATACTACTGCCACTGCCTATGTACTGTTGGATATGCATTATGCAATACGTTGATTGTTTTACATGATATATACAGATACATGCATATAAATATTGTTCAGAGATGGAATACTAAATGGGAGATGTGTGCCTTTACGAGTGTAGTGATACAAGTGTTGTGAATGTGAAGTGGGTTTAATGTATGTATTTTACTACGATCTACGAGGCACGTAAGAAAGAATGAGATCAAGCCTGGTTGAAGCTGAAAGAATTAACCGGAGTGACTGGATCTACTGAGACAGCTTCACAACTGAACAATTAACAATTAAGGAAGCATTCAATCGTGCAAATATACCTATACAAAATCACTCCATGGAGCAATACTTTGTAATGATAATAATTAATTTGTGTTTTCGAATAAGTGACTTGTATGGACATACAACTTTCTTCCAGCATACAACACACACATACATATACACTACAGATACAGATACACGCACATTTAAATGTACATACATACAGACAATACTTATAAACAAAAAACAAAAAATCCATGATGCAATTAACTTGATTTCGTATTATGTGTCTGCACACTGACAGGCTTCGTCCCAATCTTTTTTACATGCGTAAGAATGAAGAAAGTTGATAGTGACTAGTGTGGAACATTTAAAGAAAATCAATAGTTGCTACAAACGATTGAGTGTATATACATAAGTGCTTTGATTTAGTTTTCAATGAGCAAAAAATGTTTCAGTTAGAAATCAGAGGTGATTTGCCTGAAGTAGTTTGCCTTTAAGTGTGGTTTCACCCAAGGGCGGGCTCTGGCTGATTGTGATTGGGAATATCATCATTTCTTTTATTGGTATTTCTTTCACAGTTGTTAATCATATTGGAAACACTTGGTTATTCTTATTCTTATTGCCTTTGCAATGACTTGAACCACATTTGTTCTTTCAATGTGTTCATATTATACATACAATACAATGGGTGAGTATTCTTAATTCCACTATGCCGACCTCATGAGAACAATAACTAAATCATTGTTTGCTTATCTGTGCAAGTGTCAGTGTGTTTGCTTTGCGGGCAATTAAAATAAATGATCATGTTCCGTCCAATCGGGTTGCGTAAGTTTTTGCACTTTTTATGCATAGCATGCATATACATACTAGTAAAATACATGCACAGGTGGAAACTACTTAGGTATGCTGTATGCTGATAAACTGTACTTCTTATATACTTAGAAGAATACCTTTACAATTTACACACATGATTATAGACTGGACAGCTACATTTTATTCCCAATGAAGTATGTACTACCTGTATATCTATTGATACCTATGTGAAGGCATAAGCAACAAATTTCACATTACTATGGGTTAATAGTATTTATATGTAGGTACTCTTGTAACTCATTATAATGTAGTGTGTAAGATTTTTCTGAAACATGAAACATTTCATTGCCCTTTATGTAGACTTCAAGTGTGTTATGTTGTGCGTACTGAATTAACTTTTCTTTCGACATAGGGTCATACAGAGATAATTTCAAGTGCTAATGCAATTTAAGACAGGTAGCAACAAGAGTACTAAAATTTAATGCGAGTGCATAGATAATGTGGTGAAAAGGTGGTATGGGCAACAAAAGAAGTTGTAGTTGCTAACTTGCATGTGTTACACATAAGTAGTTAATGTAATGTGGTATGCAGCATTAGTGTACTGCTACTTTTCATTTAATAAGCTCTTCACTTGTACATAATGTTTGCTCATTGCGAGCATTTTTTCCATGGGACATCTACATACATACAACATGAGACGAAACTCATGGGAAAAGTTTATTTTTGTAGAGTAGATATGAGTACATGTAAATGCGAGTACAACAAGCACTACTAGTAGTTTATTACTATTACTGTTTCAACCTGTACATGTACACATGTGTGTAAGTCAAAGTAAAAAACAGTCGAACCACCTAAGTAAACGTAGAACGTAACTCAATGATGTGGTCCTCCTTGTTAGTCGTTTCATCGCATTCTCTTGTTTAACTGTGCGAAGGAACCAATAATTCGTCTCTTCAAATTGAACTTGGCAATGCAACGCAAAAGTTGATTGTTCAGAATGTGCATGTTATCAATCTATAACTCATACGTGAATATCACAATGTGCTTACTAGGATTCTTCTTCAATCCAAGTGATATATGAAGGTTGTTTGCATGCCATTACCATATGCCTACATACTACTATGGCTCAAACATATATAAAATATACACCAAGACAAGGTATACATGTAAGGAACGCAATTTTTCACATATTTGATTTGGTGCATGAAATGACGTGGCATCGGACCCATCATTTCAAATCACATCTTAAAATCTAATCTAATCTTTTACACAGAGAGCCACTTGTTTGTTTGTTATTGCTATACGAACGATGTGAGTGAGTGTAGTACGCGCTTTTGTTATCTTTTGTTTTGCATCTATCGCCAATAGCTTATTTTCCTTTGCATTCATTCGCTTTTATCTTTTTATCTCAACTCATCTTCAACTACATAGGAAATAAATTCGACAAGTACTGCAATGACGGGTTGTTACGACTAATACAATACAGACATGAAGTTCCTTTCACCAATGCATCAGATTTACAATACATTCTACATACATACATATAAACTCATCATAAAACAACAGTGTAGGATTGTATTTGAAGTATAGGCAAATACATTATACATTACATAGGTACCTACAATATAGGTGGATGTATTATGGATGCGTAGGTATATGCATGTTAATATGTAAACCGACTGGGATACAATAGCAGCTGTTTTTGCCGAATTAAGAGAGAGAGATAGACGTGTTGTGTGTGTCTTGGTTGAGTCTTTGTATAGAGTCAGGATGGATGATGATATGATGGTACCAGTTGCTCCGTCTGCCTAGGAAGAAAATTACTATGCTCGAAAAAACTTGTTTACTACGCGTAGTACATCCTTTGTTAACACTGTATCATGTATAAGTATTGATATCGTATCAATGCATATCAGCAGCATTTTGGTATTTGTGTTTGTTGGTGAATCGCTAGAATTAAGTAGGTACATTGTGTATGCAGCTCTATTTATTATCTTTGTTGTAATATTTACAAACACGGAGCATTTGGGCAGCTTAAATCAGACTGAAGGGTCGAAACAACCAAAGGAAGACCGGGTTAATTGACACAGATGTTCTCATTTAAATTGTATGCAAGCAATGCAACGAGAAAAATTAATTGCCTCTGTGTTGTGAGTTCTGATGTGAACTTTAGGAGAAAATCAATTCCAAATCAAAAGATAAGAAATTAAATGCATTGTTTTTTGCTACAAGCTACAAAAAATTCGTTACATACAAATTATCTTTCCTTAATATTATTGGTTATGTTTATCCAGCCTGAAATGTAGGTTTAGTATGTGTACACATTTTACTTCTTTCCTTGTACGAATAGTAACAAAGATAAAAGTGCATTGTGTATTGACAAAAGCGCTTTCCAGATGCAGTTAATATTTAATGTTTTTAGCATTCTATTTAGTTCATATTTAGTCGACTCTATTGTCAAAGCTTGGTGCAGTTATTGTCAGTTCACATGGATGTGTCATGCCATAAAAATATAATAGGACCACAAAAGAAAGCTTATTGTTTCATGCAAAAATTTTATGGCCTGTGTCAACATAAATATATTCATCCAGTTCATTAAACTGATCTTATGGGGTACATTTCACAATTACCAATTTACATTCATATACATACGACGATTCAGAGACTCAGAGTTGTTCGAGTAAAAAGTTGCATACCTACACAAATGCATTTCCCATCCACAGCATCTCATTACTTCAAATGTCTCTTTATTATGAGAAGATGCCTACTTTATAGCACATGTTTTTTGCATTGTGAATTTGGAATCCTTAAGATTGTTGCTCAAAAAAATCTGTATTGTATATGCTTTACCTATATGTAAATATCGTAGGAATTATTTTATTGGATGTGTGTGACTTACAATATAGTAGAAATATTGGTGGCTAAACAAATGGAATGTATTGCCTCATTGCCAAATTCTAGTATGGGGGATTCTGATTTGTATTTGTATGTATTTACTTTTGCGATGGGTTTAGTGTGCGTAGGTTTGCCAAGCAATTTGTTTGTATGTGTTTGTGTCGCGGAAAATTTAGTTCATAAGGAAGGAGAGGGTATGAACCCATTTGGTGTGGTGTGAAGAATGGAAAAGCAGTTGAGGTCTCATTTGTAATTCTGCGTTGTGCTTTAGAGTTTGTGTACGTATGGGCTGTTGATCTTGTAGTAACTTTTGTCAGAGTAGTTTCAGATTCCATGTACACCACCAAGGATTTTACTCATTTCTCATTCCATTTTATATGCAAACTATTCCTTCCTGTGTATCTTGACTTGGGTTGAGATGCTCTCTCAAGAGATGCTTCCATAGTCCATGTAGCTCAAGACGAGATTTCGAGATCGCCAACCCAGCAAGTAATACACAGTATGATAATACGGTTTAATGAACGAATGCATTCATTAAGAAAAATAATATAATACAGAGGCATTGTATTGTATAGATAAATGTAAGCTAAGTAGGTATTGTACTTTGTATTGAGTGTATGAAGGAAAGTAAAAAAGGAGATCATATCGTTTAGGATAAAAGTAATAGAAAGGAATCGAAACACCTAGGCCACAGGCAAGGCTGGTTAGTTTTCTGAAATGTGAACAGATATTTCACTTTTTGAAGGATTGAAGTTTAGCCAGCCTCAAGAGTACACTCTTGTGTACACTTGGGTGTACCCCAAGAGTATTTGTGATTTTATAAAGAACTCCGATTTAAATATTTGGTTTAGTCAGAGGTGTATGTAATGGGAAGGAATTCAGCAGCTTGAATTTCGTTTATTCACGCTCTAAGCAAGTATGTGAAAAATGAGCTGATGTGATTTCTTTCTTTGGTTGGCTTCATTTGCCTTATTTACTATTCGTAGAAAATATGCGAATGAATAGATACAATGTCGGTGACGCTGTGAAAGTATGTGGAAGATGTTGGAAGTTTTCTACACTTTTGGTAGTAGTTGTTGTGAACAGGAATGCTTTTTGAGATTCCGAATTTCACAGAACTGCTTGTATCATATTTCATATTGATACATGCAATGAATCTGTGGTATGGTGTCCGTGACAGGCTGAAGAAGAATAATTTGAATATTATGGAATATTTTATTTTTGTGTATAGTGTACATTATAGTAGATACAAGTAGGCACCTAGGTATTCAAGGAAGCGTCAGGAAAATGATAAATAGAAATTTGAGCCAATATTATACTCAAAGTCAGCTTCTGAACATACACATTATTATGCACATCCCCAAATACCAAGAAACTATTGGAGGAAACAAGATATTATGCTAATGACATTTATTCTTTGAATACTGCCTACTTGAATAAAGAACGACACAAGAAATTCCTAGAGCAGGTAAATGTATCTAGGTATGTAGTAGTAGCATTTAAAACAATATTATTTTGCGGATTTTTTCAAGCTAAATTCTAAGCTGATTCTTTATGTATTGTATACCATAGCAGTAATGTAGGTACTGCTTAAAACATGAATTTTGACTCGGCAGTTCCTCTAATACTTGGCATTAACGATTAAACATACCAAATAATTTGAATTCTGGTTAAATGCATCAATGGTACCTTTACCTAGTTATGTGGAATGAATGATGATTAAATCTATTGTCTTATTACAAGTTCATTTTTAGCTTCTGATTTATATTAAAGATCTGAAGCCAACTATTTGTAAATTGTTTAATACAATTTTATTCACTTATCCAATACTGTAGATCCAAATCCAACAGACTTGTAGTGTTAATTTTATAAATTGATATTTCAGAATTATAAACTATTGTTAAATAGATTAATTACAATCTTAGCTTGGTTGATCATTTATTACTATATAGGTATTGCTGTAATTATGAATAATGTATTGGGCTATGAGTAATGAAAATGATTGATACAAATAGCAAGAGTAACTAGGTAAAATATGAATAATCATTTTGTGAGCGAGAACATTCACAATCATCTGCTCCTGTGAAAAACTCGACTGAGAAAACCCTTTCAATTTTCAATTTGGAAGCTCTTAAGCTGTGTGTGTTTCATCTAGAGACTGGGAAATAAAAATGCCCTCAAATTTGTTTCCAAGAAATCTTGCACATTACACTTATTATTACATTAGGAAACGAATTATGATATAGAATGTTGTAAAAAGGTAGAGTGGAAGTATGTGTGTAGGTATACAGGTATTATGAGGGTGTACACACAGTAGTACCTGTAGACGACAAAAACTGTCTCGGCAAGTTTGAGTTTTACAGATTCGTTATTTTGTATTATAATCTGTAGAACAGTCTGAGAAAAACGAAGAAATACTTACTGTGAACTGGTATACCGTGTAATGGAGTAAGTATAAGTATATCATGTGGGTGAGACAAGTCTAGCCCTTCCATGGCTATGGTTAACCTTTATCATCGGAATAATAATATGCTTTGCTTTGCTCATCCATCCCCTTCCCTTTGTCTTATATATCTGTTAAAGAAAGGTAATGAAATGAAATGTAATTTAACGCGCAGAATAATATCTCTGGCATGGCATGTAAGGAAAGGGATGTTTTAACGTGGGACTCTTCTGCGTCTTCTCTTCCACAGCATTATGCATTGTATTGTAGTATGTAGGTACTATAGGAGTCTCAGCTCATGATAATAATAATAATACATACTATTAGCTACAAATGCGTAGTCAGTTAATGAAATGTAATGGAGTAAATGTCGGTTTGTTGCTATAAACATAGTATTAATACTGTGTTGTGGATTCCTCTGTCTTTTTACTTCTTCGTGAAAAAATGTGCAACAAATCTTTAGGGAAAATAATTCTCGCAAGAAAGCTCTCCGTGATATTTCATGGAGAAAACGGCGAATCTGAATTACAGCTTAAGTACCTACAATAATGTTTTTTATGTTCTTACATACTACACTTGCACTTCCTCGGTTATTCAGACACATCCACCCAGGAAGAAACATAACAGGAAGAAACGCTCGTGTTTGGTTTATGGTTTATTTTGTGACTTTCATTTCGAGCACGTAAAAGTAATACAGAATTAAGATTAATGTTGTTTTCCATTGTTTATTTATGCATGACATGATGCGACAATATAATAACGTATGGATTCATCCTTCAAACCAGCAGAATCCCATCCTCCTCTACTAACGTCCTAATTTAAGTATGTAGGGTCCTCTCGTAGTACAATCCTATTATATTCTCCACTCACACAGTTTAGCCTGGCCTTATTGTTTTGTAGTTTTGTTTTAAGTATTGGAATCATCAAAGCTGTCTTAGTTTCGGGTGTAGGATCTGTAATAGTGTATTTATTAAAAGAGATGCATATAAAGGATTTATAAGGATAGGCCGTCAAATTTAATGGTGTTTCCTTTGGGAATGAATGGGGAATGCGTGGAATGGGATGAACGCAATAGGCAGAAAAGCAACCAAGGAGGAAAGTCATCGGTTAATTAGTGTAGTTTCGTTAGAATTTAGTGGGGCATTCAATGTGACTGTTCTCTCCGAGGGATTCGCGTTGCTTATTCCAGAATTGAAAACTTTATGAGCCGTCAACACAACATTGTGATAAATTGAGCTATTAAACGTTTATGATTCTGCCCCGGCTTCCTATTAACAGACCAATAAGACAAAAGAAGGTGACCCATTAAAAAGGATGGACTAAAGTAGCCCGTTAAAATTTATTTAATATTGTCCTCGCTTTAAATTGTTGTACTTATTAGTGATAATAAGCCGCATACTATACATGCTACCTACAATGAAACTATCTATGTGTATATGCACCTTTACCTTTAACTTTGACTCAAAAATTATTCCATTATTGCCTACGCAGTCAGCTACAAGGATAATGTGATAAGCGCATACCTTTGTGTAAGCTTATGGATACATACAAAGACAATAATGGACAGATTCAAATCAAATCAAAGCTCTACGACGACTAAACTAGGGCTAACTGCACTGTAATGTATTGCATACTTATGATACTTACTTACGTTAGTTACAAACCTGATTTGGAGATGTAGGTAGCTTTTCAATTCTTAGAAACAATGATCATAACAATAATTTCGTATGACTGTAGTGTAATAACAATGTCTTTACATACATCAGTCTACCTGGGAGAGTTCATGACAATATATTACGCTTTTGATTATGAATGCAAGCTGCATGTACTAAAAGTGCGATGCTAAAGAATTTGTTTTCAAATGGTCTTGTCACCAACACATTTGGATGGTCTTGGTCTCGCTGTCTCGTTGTATTGTAATGTGTGTTTGTACTTCAAGTTCTCACAAAAGAATCGTACCGATATGTTCACGTTGAAAATATTAAAACGGCACTGCCTTCATTTATTCAAAGCGAGTTAGAAGAATAATCAGTTAAATCTCTGGTCATTAGTTAGGCAAATGTACATTAATCCAAGGGAAGAACATTTCTTGTATGTAGTTAGTAGTACATAGTATGTATGACTGTGTAGTATCTATGTTGATAATTAATTAACTGTGATTATTATCAATGCCCTTATGAGGTCAATCTCAATTGATTGTCAGCTCCACATGAAATGTTATAGTCAAACTTTATGGTTTTGTGTTCATGAATAGATTTGAGCTGAGAGTTTTTTTGCCGACGTCTTTAACCTCATAAACTACTTTCGTAATAATACACTTGCTAAAGCTCAGCCGAAAATCTATGCATATGAATTTATTGCATTCGGTTATCTTTTGTTCTAGCAGTACTATGTGTTTATGTATGAGTTTCGCAAGGGAGTCAAAGCAACAATTTTTAACGACACACCTGAATGAAACACACTTGAATATTTTTCATTTACACAGTAAGAGTATCTTGTCTTACGAATGTATCTGCATCAACACATGGTTGAATAATGTGTTGATAAATGCTATGCAATGCTGCAATAATATAATGACTGTATCGTTAATTTTGACAACAAATTGTTAGATTTGCTACTTTTTTTCAATAGAAATACTTCACGGTTGCATGTAAAGTGTATACTATGTGTATATTTAACTTACCTGTAGAAATGCATAGATATAGAGGACTTAAATGCATTATAATATAATGGTTTGTGTAATCGATGTTTACAACTAAGCTTCACAAGCTTGAAAAGCGATGTAGTAATTTATAGCAATATTATCTGGTTATTAAGCATTTTTAAAGGTCTCCAGAAAGATTACCTGTCTTTTCCAAGGTGGGTTAATTTTCCTCAAGTGTTATCCACGTAAATTTAAGTGCCAAAGCCATAGTAAAGTTAATCCCTGGTGCGTAGTGAACAGCTACATGTGTATTATACCTAAAGAAATATACACGAACATTACAGTATGTATACGAATGAATGCAACTATAAAAACAGCACAGATTTCAATATTATTATTGAATATGAAAAAGTTAGTTTGTTACGCTACGTTAGCTATGTACACTGAAAGCTTGTATCATTATAGCAAATTGTATAGTAACTAGTAATATTTTGTGTGCATTAATAATGTGTATGTGTGTACATATTCAAATGCCTTTATATACCGTGTTACTATGTACCTACGCAGTAAAAAGAAACATTCATTCGTTTTGCTAGGTCATGAATCTCCCATGAAGGATTTCAGGATGAAATGTAAATTGGTATTTTGCTGATAATTTAATACATGTCTCATTCTCGCTCTCAGGATTCTACCACACTAGTCTACTCCGACTCAAGTTTTGTGCTGAGAATTATTGCGAGAAAGATGGTTCAATGTTCAGAAGTAGCTTTAGTACAAGATAACTTACCTACAAGCAGATAATAAAGTTAAGAGACACGCCTTTCTTATTCATATTCTTATTAAACCATTGTACACACGTAGGAGCAATGTGTTAAAGCACGCTGATAGCTACACAAAACACATACCATATATATACAGAGAGATTTTGTATGTATTAACTTTTAAAAACAGAGAGTTGCTATCATATCCCTATCTGTACATACTACATTGCTGTATTACATTTCTATTTCTATAGTACACATAATACAATATGCTGTAAGAATGTTAGTTGAGTTACATAAGACAAAAATATACAACATGGAAATGACTAGCACTACAATATAAAAGACCTCCATAAAGTTAGAGTGGTGAAGAATAGTAAAAGCAAGGTGTAATATAATGTAATACATAATCCTAATGGTAATAAATAATGTTCTGATTCCCTTTATTACGATTTACAGGTGGTGACTGAATTTCCTTCCTACCATCATCATCGTAGTCAGCCTGCAAACCTCCCCCGGTTCTTTTTGCGCTGCTACTATTGCTGAACAGAATACATTGCTGAGTCTCATCTCCACCACCAACACTTGAGCAACGTGGAAGTCTTCTCGGTTGCAAAATGAGTGGAGTTCCTCCGCCACAGCCAATTGCCGAGTTCCCTGACCATTACATCCGTAATGATGACATTATTCGACCCAAGCCTAGAAGGTGAGACGAATTTTACATACAATATTATGAATATTGTACACATCAAAGAGGGATACCACATACTACGCCGATACACCACACACATTCTGTTTTCACTAGCTACACAATTTGTATTTACAGAGATACAATCGTATGTTTGAGTAGTTGTCAGATGTTCGGGATCCTTCATATAGGTAGAAACTCGTCTTAACGGATTATACAACAAAGTAATATCCCATTATTCACAAGATTTCATCATACAATCATTGCCTTAGGCTCTTTTTGTTTTATTCACTAATTTCTGTCTTTTCGGGAAATTATTACCTGATTTGCTACCTGCTTTGCAAGACACATGGAAATATTTGTATGGAATAATTGATAAGGAGCTTATACATACGCCTAGTGAAACCCACAGTTCATCTGTGTATTAAAGTATTATATAATCAGGGCTTTATATACATTTTTAAGCAGGTAATTGTGTTGGGAAAATAAATGGTTGTAAATGCTAAAGTAATGTCCTTACATTTATAAAGCACGAACAATCCTCCATTCCAAGTACTGCTGGTGTTGATGATGTGTAGGTATTTATACACACACACACGGACACACGAAATGAAAATGTAAGTCTGAAATTGATGAGACTAAAGACAGACATCATTTCATTGATCCTTAGTTCTCAATCCATTGTTGTGGGTCCTGAGTTTAAGCTACATCCAAACACGGATTAATTACAGACAATGAGAATTAAGAATAGACATTGTTCATGTCTCAAAAGCCATTGTGATGGGATTATAAACACTTCTAATGAATATAAATTATCTTAAGGGTGATTTCAAATTTATCATTACACGATAATATGACGTGGTATGTATATATTGCATGTAGGATGCCAGATGATGCTCCCAATGCATCCGACAGTCTCTCAAGTTTAACCGAACAGACAAACACAATCAACTTGTACAGTTTTTTCTTCGTAGGTGCGGCCACACGATTGTTTCAAAACGGGAAGTTCAATTCTTAAGAAGGAAACGACCGGATATATTAGACAGAGAGAGAGGGAAAAATCTTTGCATGCATGGCACACGAAATGAAAAACACTTTAAAATAATTTTTTTAATGTTACATCAGGTTTACGACACATTAACAGCATGACTGTATTAGTAGCTACTACTATAAGTCAGAGGATATCTTCAAAGACAGTTTTTATCAAAGAATATATAGACAGAAACCTTGTTTCTTGCACAGCATTACAATTTAGAGCTGCTCAGGTGCATTTTTGTAATTGCACTAAAAGTGACATAAATTACAACAGAACATGAGTCCATGACAGCTTATTTAGTCCATAGAAGGGGACTAGATGAGCCGTGTTGTTTTGTCGTCCAAGATTTATCGTGAACAACTTGTTGCCATTTTTGGGCATTGTAAATTGTGGCTTGATGGGAACGGAAACTACAAAGGTGGAGATAATGTTGGGGTTAACTATTCTGTCAATTCAGGTAGTGCTAGTCAAAAAGTTGAAAACAATGCACTCATTGCACTCAGCAACGAATGCACTGATTCTTTGAGAAATGATAAATGTAGGTACCTACTATAAATGAGATGTTGGGTTGAAACTTCCAAAATGTATTACAATTATACACATATCTACCTCGATATTCTAATTTCAATTTCATGTTAATGTACATATATTATTATATATCATGTAAACTAACATAGATCTTTTGCAATTCATAAAAAATTTACGTTTTTTAGTAATACACTACCTTGAATAGAAATTAAATACCTTTACATAGTTTGCTTACTTATTGTTAGTTGGAAAAATTTCAATGCGAAATATATCTATTATTTATTTCTACTAGACAATTTTCTGGTATGAAAATTAATTTTATTCAGCGATCAAATTAAATATGATAGTGAAAAACTTTAGAAGTCTGTATTACAGTTACTGAAATAAGTCTGAGCACATTGATTACGTGCATGAAGTTGTTTTAATAATAATGATAACTAGAGCACCTGTTCAACATCCAACATTTTCTTTGCACTTTTCTCCTCTTCATGAAGTTCTTCATAATGCATCATGGTGCAGTCTATAAACATTAATGACGGATTGGATTCCATAATGGCAATCTCACTTGTGTAAAATATAGCTATTAAGCCAGCAGATTTTAGTAATGGATACAACAAACTCATTCATAAAGCGTCTACTACGCAGGAGAAAACCTATTATTTGAACATAGCTAAAAGCAAAATGATTTAAGTGCTGAAACTATTTCACATTTGAAACTAGTACACAATAATCATGCAAGCAAGTTTTAAACTACTAAATGAAAAAATTATCAAACTAATCCTTTAGGTTGTACATATACAGATAAAAGCGCATTTTGCTCTTTATTGCTTTATATGGTAGTACTCTTCGTTTTATAAACGAAACCAATAAAATTAAATGATATCATAAAGGGAAGTGAGTGTTATCAGGTCCCTTGGTTAAAAATGCCTCCAACAACAATAAAAGAAAAAGTTATTTATTGAGCTTAAGTATTTGTATATAGCCAACCACCTACCAATAGGAATAACAACTGTAACTGTACGTTTAACAATGCTACTTAACAGTAATCTTAATGTTATAATATTGAAGATTGTTTGAAATCTAGCGTTTGGATCGTATGGTAAAAGTGTCATTAATGTTAGGAAATAACATTTTTATCTTTTTAATCCTTCTTCAGATGATTGTATCTTGTATCATAATTTATAATACAATGTGGAGCATTATTTATGATATTTGTGAACTTAGTCATAAATAATAGTATTGTATAACATTTGCTAACCATACGGAAGCTGTTGCATACTTAAGAACATGAAGAGTCTACTAAAATGATGATAGTAAGTAATTAGTACAAGTTAATATGTAGAAAGTAATAATGAGTCGAGGAATTTTGATAAAATATGTTTCATTATTATTTATTTAATGAGTGTACATAGATTTTATTCTCTTTACACCAACTAAACTGAGAGTAACTTTTATTAATACCTATATGTATGCAATTCTCACTTAATTGTATATTATGCGTGTAAAAAATTCTACAAAGAGCTTGTATACTTGTTTACAACATACTCGACCAAGTCAAGAAGAAAGAGTAAGTAACAACTAAGTATACATTCATAACGATTAGATGGTGTACACTACAATTTGCTATGATATGATGTCGTGACATGAATTTCTGTCTCAGCACTTTGACATAGGATGGCTATACACTAGTATTATACCATATTTATTATTACATTGATATTACACATATTACTTAAAGTACATGTTCAAAGAAAAACACACTCTCAAGTCTCAACACACAGAAAGTATGTTTAGAATGCAGCTGGGTATTCCACGAAGCTCTCTGCGGGGAGTCAAGTAAATTATCCGGATGTTTGTTGTAACGTTGCAACATAAAGTTGTTGGTCGACACAGACTGAGAGATATTAGTGGTTGTGTTATGGTGGCATTAGTAATGTGTGAATGCATTGTCTGTAAGAGGACTGTGTCTATGTGCATTAAAGAATTTCTTATCTTTCGTGCTAATTACTACTCCGGGATGATTATGATCTGATTTGTCTTGAAGCTTGTAGTGAGTAACGTATGATGTCGTCTACTTGGCGGTCTTGTAGCATATAGCAGGCTAATTACACCAGGTGATAACTACCAAACGACGACGAGCAATAGGAAATGAAATGACTGTATTCAGTAAGATTGAGATTGGATGGAGGTTGTATTTCTATGTACTTTGCACATTCAACACATACACAATTATTAGATATGGTAAAGAAATTAAACGGCAAGAGCAGGAGGGTGTAATGGATAAGAGTACCGTAAATGAAAACTATTTACATGTAGTAAAAACGTAGGTAACTAGCTACTACGGTTGTTTTTTACGTATTAAAAACCTTAATTAATTTATTCAAATCAAATTATAACGATGTAAGTGCGGATATACATATGTTGCATAATAACAGGAGGAAAAAATTAGTTGTACTGTGTAACACGTAAGAACATGAAAAGGCTCATTTGCTTGTGGATTATGTAAAAAAGCGGAGGAAAAAGTCTGTTCTGTTATGACACATTTGCATACTGACTTTTCTTACCTATTAACACTAAATCAAATATATAGTTTAGCAATGCTACAACTAATATTCTGTATGTTCTGTTCAATACATTCTTTATTGCTTACAAATTGACATTGAGATGATGAAAAGAGTTGAACTCTGTGACCTTTAGTTTAGTGTTCCTAGATCACCTGGTTGAAACAAAACAATTGATTCAATTACTCTGAAGGCTTTATTACACCAATAATGACGCGACTTATTGTTGCATCCACTATAAATTATGAGATTATGTGTCTATCATAAAATCCAATGCAAATATTATTATCGTACTAAACAGCACCACTTATTACAATACTACTGTCTGTACTGTAGGTTACTCTTTGCTACAATACAACAGTTAGTTAATAATCATGAACTAGTACAACCTTGCACGAGCAACGATGATTTCAGAGTTCTTATCTTCCTTTTCTTTGATTCCAGTTCACTTTGCACAAAGTTAGTACGTGTATTGCTCTATTAAACAGTTATTAAGGGCAATACTCATTTACATAATAATATCGGTAACTGTGATGCCAATAATCAGGAATTAACACTGTATATTTCTAATACTCTTCATACAACAACCACACCGTGTCTATAGGGCAGTGTACTACCTACGTTTGCATATGAATACGTAAACTCAGTGTTACGAAACATCATCATCATCATCCCCATTATCATTATTATGGTTGCTGCAGTTCAATTGAATTCAGACACACTGGCATCTTCTTTCTTACTTTGCCTGCCCAGTTTCAAGTAAACGATATGGAATCAATCCCTATAGAATTTTAATAGGCAATTGTCCAAGACCGGATCAGTTGTGTAGTTGAATTTATAGAAGAAAATACAGGGAAAGACGAAGAGTGAACTGACTGACTGACTGACTGAGAGTGGATTTGATTGGGGATGACTTGAGCTCTCAGCGTGACTGTGTCTCACTTGACAGGAATAAGACTCAGAGCATTTATCAGTTCACTGGTTTTCTTCTCCTAGTTCTTCGCTCTTGTACGTGTAATATGTAATGTAATATAATGAACGAAGAAGTGTACGAGTGTATCAAGTAGGAGAGTTGTCTTGTCCATATTTTAAACAAGTGACTAGCAATTATTCCACTCTCGTGTAGTAATAAACGCTTAGAAAAATCTTTAAGAGAGGATTACTCGAATCTTACGTAGATAACATCATTATCACAATTGTAATGGCTCGTTTGTATTCTCCTGCTATAATTGCTCATATTCAAGTCAAGCAACAAAGTTATATCTTCGTTTCCATTCCTCAACAATAAAAACTTTCTTTAGTACACACTAGACATACGTTGCAACAGATATAAACCATTATTGAACATTAAAACTTTATATGTACTTGGACACACACGTGTGTTTACTTGTATATGGATGTCCTTATCTAAAATAACTTGCAAATTGTCCTTCTAGGTTTACATTAGTATTAGTATAGGTGCTAGTATTTTTCTGAGGCCTATAGTACATGGTGTATTGTGTTTGTAAATGGAATATTTTACTCATGGTGTAATTTATAGCGTATGTTATACTGTAAGAAGCAAGCTAATAATTTGCTGTGAATTAAAAAGGTTGTGAATTAGTAGGAGTAGGTATTAATATAGTGGAAGCATTTAGTTTTTATGCACAAGTGCTCTGTATAATAAAAATGTCATAAATCTTCGGTGCTTACACGCATTATTGTATTACATTACAACTTGGCTCATTAAGCTAACGATTAGAACATGAAGATACATCTTGTCTTGTGTATTGGGTCCTTACCTTCCTCAGGTCTTCTCTAATTGTGAAAAACGTGCCGTCCAAAGAAAAGTACTTTTCTTTTGTGTGTGTAAAATGGAGGTAATTTTTATATAAGTAGTATTCTTCACTGTTGTAATTTATCGCATTACTATACTTGTGTGTGTATAGGTATCTAAATGTAGGTAGGTATTCACATAGGTACGTAAGTAATATGAAAAAATTGTCCTTATTTGCGTTGTCTATTCATTTGTTCACCTTTGTAGGAATGAATGAGGTAGAATGAGATTATGAGATTTTAAGACGCATGGAATTGCCATAGAAGGTGCTATGTGTTTCTGATTGCTTGCGTGAGAAAATGAGCTTATCTGCCCAGTTGGCTTTTTATGCTTTTAGGTGGTTCGTCATTAGCAATTGAAACTGAATGTCGCTATTGCAATAAATATTGATTAACGGTAAAAATAGTCGGTCAAGTTGTGCTTTTCCTATTTCCTATACATATTTGAGCATTAAGCAGTTCTGTGTTAGTAGGTGCAGTTGCATGGTTTTGTGTGAAACACTTACAGCAGTAGTAATTGTATGTTCGTCTTCCTTAGTAACTTTATTTCCTCTTAAGACTATCATTTAGCTAAGCTTAAGATTTTGGCAGTACGATAAATACTGATGGTATGCTGTCCATTATTTTAGCAATTACGGATTCTTGGGATTATCCATAGAGCTGTAAAGTGACAGTTAGTACATCAGTATTCTTTTAAATACTTAGAAGGGATGTGTACACCCACCTCTGCCATTAATGCATTCGAGCTTTATTTCCTCATTATAGGACTCATAATGGATTTGCTATTTACATACATTTGATGTGTTCGTAACTAATAAACTGTCTCATCGGTTAATATGACATTCACGTTTTTTACTATGCCTATTTCATAAGGGCTTTATAAATACACAATCTGACAATGACCATTGGGAAATGGATTATGATCTATAAGTGAATTTACTTATAAAAATGTCACTCGCATAAATACATTATGGACGGGATTTTAATATAGCCCTCGTTAAAAATTATTTGCTCTTTTTTCATATCAAGGATTGAAGGATATTCTACATATATTCTTGCTAGAAAAAATTTACAAACAATGGCTCTTGTAAAGCATGCTATGATTGGTATGTGACGATTATTAATTAAATAAAGAAAACTCTTCTTCTAATTTTCATTCATGCTGTTTACGTACAATTGTACCAGACTGATTATTTACCTAAATCTATATGATGTTCTACACAAATATTTAATATCATATTTACTAGTCTCTGGCAACAGAAAGATACATATTTCCAGTCTAGAAGAGTGCAAATTATTATATTATGATGAACATATATAGACTTCTATAATTTTTCTTGTGATGTGACTTACGTTTAAATAAAAACTTGAAATTGACAAGGTGTCGTCTACTTTCTGTTTACAATTCTCATTCGACTTTTGTTACAGACGAGAACCTTCCAAGAATAAGTACACTACTTGTAATAGAATGTCATACGAATTTTGACATCTTATTGTAATCTTTCAAACAAATGCTATATACAAGTACAAATAGAGCTTCACATTTAAGGAAATGGGTTTTAGTGGCGTGTAATGATATTGTGTAATGCTAAGGTGGAGCATTTTGTTCTTCCAAGTATAAAAATGCGTTTGACAGACTTGACGAGATATTAATTTCTGTCGCTTCGTATTATTTCCTTGTATTTGACGAAGATGCCAAGCGCGTCTAGTTATAGTTATAATATAGCATTGGCATGTGTGTAAGTAAGTGAGAAAAAAACAAACAATATCTTGATTTGGTGTGACTTGATGTGACATTGCGACCATGTGAAGGGACTGGACGTGAGACATTTACATTGACACAATAAATACAATGTCTCGTCTGGCCTGTCTTCAACTCAGCTGTCAATTCACATACATCTCCACTACCTTGCCCACCCCTACTCATTCATTGTCGTCTACAATTGATACCATCCATCCTGCAATTCCTATTACATTTGCCTTCATTCAGTTCTAACTTCTTGATTTCTTTTACTACGTCCTCGTCCTTACAACATACTTAAGACATTTATTTACTTACAGAATGTAATTGTCACAGTGAATCCGACAATAGATGAATAAAAAGCTGAGACAGTATGCAGCACTGCCTCTGCTTTTAATTCTGGTATTATCAATTGCTTCAAATGATTTGTTCAATACACAATGTAAAATGTAACCACAAACTTGAAGTATCATTTTTTCTATGCATAAGCAATTAAATAAATAATATATTTTCAATAATGGAATATGTGCCACTTATTTTATAGACTAATTGAGCTAATTAATTTTCTACCTTATGTAAATCAGATCCGTTGTTCATTTGAATTCATCCATTAATTACAACTTTAACTCTGCGACCTGTACGGGGACTACCACAGAGGACACTTCATTTACTTAATACTCCTACACTTGAAGCACAAAATAATTCGCATGCTAATCGAACTAACATAAATAAACCTTTTTTGCCACTTAACCTAAAATATATACTACATGCATCAATCGTTTTCAGCGAGATACTGTTTTGTTCATTAGAATTTAGTGACTGCGCCTTGACAAATATAAATACCCTGCCTCTACATATCCTTATCCTTATTACTGGAGCGGAATGATATGCTTTGGAATTGCAGTATACTGCATTGCATTCTGTCGTTTAGTGTTTTATTGTGTAGCTCAATATCAAGATACAATGAACATAGAAACAATTAAAGGCGTACTTCAACCTGTGACAAATGAAGAACTGTAATAGAGAATAGAAATTCTGTTGAAGGCAAATGTATTTTTTCTTTAGCAACATGGTATACTAGTAGGACATAGCATACGGATAAGGCGACTGATTTGAGTTGAATATCTATAAGTCTAGAAGAATGTCTGTTAGAAATGACATTATATTCTGTGTGCATGTTGTGAGACAAGCCAGGCGCAGACAATCATGCACAAGTAAAACATGTACTTGTTAACTGTAACGATTAAGATTGTCAATTTAAAGGCAATCATTCCCACTCTAAACCAGTGTACAACATAACTAATCACTATCAGCTTTAGTTAGTTGCAAAGCAATCTGTTGAATGTCTGCTGAGAAAAATATATACTGGTATGTGCTTTGCTGTGCCATTAACAAACAAGTGGTAATATTATATTATTGGTAGAATATGTGTATACGTTCATTACGCTCCACGTGCGCTAATGTCTCCATCAAATTTTCTCGAGACATAGACACGACAGGACATGACATGAACACAGAATTTATATTTAATTGATAATAATGATAACGTATTTGTATTTGTCACTTTTGACATCAAGGAATTGCTATTGTAGTACGTTTGAATAAATATGACGGGAAATCCATATCACATCACCCTGGGGTGTCCCAGAAAACCTATAATGTAATGTAAAACGATTTTGACACAGCATTCAATGTTCAATGCAAATAAAAAACAGTTGAAAGGAAAAAGCATGTAGCTACAGAGAAAAAACAACTTGATTTTAGTTAACAAGTGTGTGGTAGTAAGTACAAGTAAGTAAAGAAATGTGTATCTGTATGTAATTGTTTTCTATTGACCGTTGCTGTTTGCAAAAGTTTTTACATAGAAATTTTGCATTGAGTGGGAAAAATGAATGCGTTGAAATTGTAGCTTGAGTTGCAGCTGTCTAGCTGTCATGAGACATCTGCCCTCATTGAACGAACATATTTGAACTTTCTGGTTGGTTGAAGGTGATTTGTGCATGATTAGTGTATGACGCAACGGGTTTTAAGGATAAAATACAAAATTATTTTGAATATTTCCTGTTTGGTAATAGATATGCATGCGTGGTAGTAAGTAAGTAGTAGATCGAGGGTCGTACGTAGTACACTAAACAATTTGGCCTAGTCAATACCTTTGTAGTAGTAGAATATAACGGGTAGTTCTAATAACTAAAAGTAAAGTGTATCTCTGTACTAACTACAAGTATGAGATATATGACAGGTATTTTGGCTGTTGCTTAGAAAAAATTGCAAAAATGCATTGTAAACTGCATATTTTATGAGCACAGTTATAATATTTGTTGCATTATATTGACGTGACGTGTGTGTAGGAAGATATCTTACGAGCAAATACACAATGGGACATCGTTATTAGGAATTACATCCCTAATCTCCTTCATCCCTAAACGCTTCACTTAACCTATCTGTCGCTAACGGGAATACTGCGTAACTTGGGTTCTTTCTATCATCATTTATGACTTCGCATGTGAAAATTAAAATGTTACTTGCAAATTACAACTATGTGTACATGTTTTATACACTTACACCGTACTATTTGCATACGTACCTACATAAGAAGACTGCATACACCGGCTACACTATACGGCAAACATTCAAAATGAACTTAAAATGAATTTATTAAATAAAACTCGACTGCTAAGGTTGCACTTTGCAAACTTGCCTTCCTAACCTTGCTTAACCTAACCTAGTGAACCTACAACTATAATATTATATTAGTCCACTATGTATAAAGTATAAAATAATACTGGCTTTATTTCGTCAAATCACTGTGTTAATCTTCTGCATCAACTTTGAAACATCACACAGTGTATTGATATCTGTACTATAATCATCTGTATACAGAATCTAATACCTAATGACTTACCTATATTTTATAGACTGAAAACAAAGGGTAATCATATTTTATTAAAGATGCCAGAGAAACTGAGCGTTGAAATCAAATTAGACTTATAGCATCGAGGAAATAATAGTTTGCGAACTTGAGACAAGGATGATATGATAGAGAAAACAACTTTGAAAAGCCAAACTTAAAACTAATGGGTTAGTAAATCTAGTCATAGTGTGGTGGCTGTTGTGTTGTGTGAATGGAAGAACATGAGATTATCCAAGAATAATAATCTGATAGCTAGCGCAGGTCGTAACACAAGTATTGCATTTTGAACACTGATCGTCAACATGATTCACAATCAAACCAGACGAACATTGCGTTGGAAGGCAAGTAAGTGAGTGAGTGTGGAGCAACAGCAAGAAGCCACAATTTTAAAGTTGATACTTACATGTCATAAGTAGTTTCTAATAAGTTTGCATGCAGCCTTACTTGTATCCCTGCATATTATGGCTACTACCTCAGTTTTCTTGCCTATTGCCCGATTGAGCTGGTCTGGTATAGAATATATACTGAGTCTAACGGGAATTGGCTGTCAATATTATTAGTGGATAAATTTTAATATGTAGTACAAGACTTGGTTGATTCAGTCTGTTGAAATAATAGATGGGTACACTGCACTGTACACCATACACTTATTTTCCCTATACACAAAACACAACCCACCGACTTCGATTAACTATTTGTAAATTCAAAGCTTTGTTTGTGGGTAAGGAAGGTAGCCAATGTTTTTTGTGGTTTGGCGAGTATTAGCATTATCTGTACTAACTAAGATTGTATAACTCGAGATGGACGGATTTGTATCTGGATTTAGTAGTAGTCAGTCTGTAGTTAACTTGTGTAGCTTTATATATACAGACAAGTCTAATAATGCAGACAAATAATTTTATACACAACCATATATTAAAGTATAGACACTCTGTGTATTGTAAACTCTGTTTAATGTTCAATCTACCTTGGTATACTTGTAAGTACAATACCTATACACTTACTTGTGGTATATACTTAGATAGGTAGGTAGTAGGTAGGTATTTATGTATAAAAGTGTATTATATCTTTACATACCTGTAATCATGTTCGTACATAAACACATTGTACTATTGTGTGTGTTATACATACCTGGAAAGCTGCATTATACTTATAGTCTCAGTCTGACTACTACATATCTTGATTCCTGATCAGGTCATTTCATTAACGACTGATTTGCAGTTAAGCAACACCCATTCCACCCTACAATTCATTTCAATAGAATTCAATTCAACTTTTATCTTTTCATTGGAAATGAACTGAACTCACATAACATCATCAGCTTCAAAACTAACACTCACCTTCAGCCTTCTAAGGAAAACTATAGACGAGACTCTCTCACCTTAGTAATAATAATATTCTCGCAGCTCAACTTTGAGATAAGAGAATACTACCAAGCAACACCAACCATCACATGGCTCTCTCATCCCACCTTTTTGCTTTCCTGCCAACAAAAAAATAATATCATTTTCGCGTATGGAAAAAACCAGTGCAATGTATACATACTGAGCAGACGTGATGATACATAAACCCAATGCTTTCTCATATTATGACTATTACACATACTACATCTTAGATTTCATTACTCTACCTGTAGGCTTGGGGTTGGGGCAATAATAATCATAATTCTAATAAAGATAAAAGTATAATATTTTGACTTGCATGGATGTCTTTTAGTGTTCGTTGGAGCTCTATGTGTAACATTCGGTTATGTACAAACGTACAAACATAACATTCAATGTTTACCTCTAACTGGGAGAAAATCTTTTTCTAACTGCTGCTTGAATTGCTGTAGAAATTGCAGAATCAGCGATATGCATGCACAATGCGCTTTAGTGTCTATACCATTTGGGCGGACTGGACTTTCTTTTGATTTTATTGAAATTGCAAAGTAGGTACAAGATACCTACAGCAGCTGTGTGTGTATGTAATGTTATATGGGAGTGTTATGTGAATGTTTGCGACTGCAATGCGTGCCTTTTATATAAATACATAGGTATAAATGTCAAAGCACGAAAACAAGTCTTGATTTCTTGTATGGTAGTAGTAGTAAGTTGTGTTGTGGTAGTAGGGATGAGTCCTGAGTCGTGACAGGCAATTTGCAAATTGTTTTGAATGCATTTGTTTTACACTTGACGACTCGACCAGTAAATAGTATTTTATTATGCAATGCCTATGTAAGAAACGTTTGTAAAAATCTGTGGCACATACTCATTTTGTCAATAGGTGCAAGTTCTTTACCTTCGGTGGTTCTAATAGCTCTACATTCTATTATCTATTCTATTGTTGCATCGGATTTCTTGTTTTCGAGACTGAGGTCAAGGCACGTCGTTTAAAATCCGTTGCACTTACAGACAATCACTATACAGTCTTTTAAGTAGAATGTAAAGTAAAGCGAGTGAGTAAATATAATTCGCAAGTAAGTTTACGTTGTAGTATTAGGTATAGAGTAATATATGGTTTAGCTACGTAAATATGGTCGTAATAATGTTGTGCACTTACAATCTAGTAATGGTTTCAAGTATTGTAGTAAGTACTTTATGTGTAACGCACTATCCCTACCCAGATGATTCTACACTTCTGGTATCCCTGAACACAAGTTTAAAGTTGTGTGTTGCAGAGATTGTTAGTTGGTTTGATCTGAATAGTTTGTGTGTGAGTGTCTGTATGTATATATCGTGAATTATTTAAAGGGTTCATCATCTTCAATGTATCAGCAGGTGAATCATCAGTAGTAGTTTGTTGGCAGATGGTCGTTTTGCAATGCATTACTTATACTCTGCAGGGATTCTTTAACTCTACATACATCTCTGTGTATTTACTAGTTAGGTACGTGTTTGCCATGTAGCGTGCTTAAAACGTTTCCATTACAAGAATCCTTAACATTGCATGCATGCAAAATGCACTTTTTTCTTCTGCCGATGAATTAACTACCGAGCTCTCATTGCAGGACTTATTGTTAGCTAATGATTTACTTTAATTTTCCGTGGAATCTCGTAGAATCAAAGGCCCTCGGGGGAAATTGCTGCTTCTGCTGTTATGTTAGCATATACTATCACAGAAAGGAGTTTTTGTACACTGTCTACCGGAAACCCAATGCATATATTTCTCCGAATGCGATTTTTTCTCCTTGGCAGAGACAATTAAATACTGCCTATAATGAGAAACTAAGGAAATTTTAATTATTCAAATTACACTGTGTATTTTTGATTCCTGGTAGAGAACCAGCTTGATTTTAATTGCTTAGTCGATTTATGTTTTATTTGTACTGTCTGTTATGTTCTGTGGTAAACAAAGAGAGTTGTTGAAACTCATTGCAACAGTTAGTTTCATTCTACTGTTTGTCCCCAATGGCAAAGAAAAATAAGAAGCCACTGACTGTGACTGCCACCACTCCACACTCAACTGCTACTCTACAAAGTAAAGTCTAATGTGATAATTCCTAAAGAAGTGTAGAAGCATCTACACAGAGTATATAGCTCCACTAATATATTATTACGTTCAAGTTCTTCCATTGGATTGGATGGTTGTTCTTTGGCTTTGGCGACTGACTTCATTCTGATGGTATCTGGTAGAGCAGAGGGATTTGCCATAACTGCAAAGGCAATAAATTAACATAAATATGGGTATCAGCTCAGCACTTCCATTGTTATTGTGCTATGAGCATACTACACTCTACACTTTGTTCATTTTCTGTATATATTAGTTGAATTGACTTGGTCCGGTTGTTGTGGCTATTATTCTATGATACTCTATGTATCAATATTATAATATGAAAGCAAACGATCACATTTTCGCAACTGTGCATGACATTAGGCTTTCTGCTGTCTTCCTGTATTCTGTGTTAGTGAGACAGTGGGAAATAATGTTCCTTGTAGCTATACAGCTTGCTAATAGTAAACTGCGACTAAACAGGTGCCTTTTTTCTTCGTGTTAGTAAAAATGCTGCTCTTGCTGCTGCACTCATAATTACTACTATTCAAGTAAAGCATATTTCTGAACCACTATATACTACAGGATTACTTACAATATACATACAGTACCTATACACTATTGTGTAGTGGTCGTGTGTTTAAGTTTTTGCAGACAAGTCTAGTAAGTCCAAGTCTAGCACTCACACTTATTAATTCCATAACTAAATGCCTTGATAATATGCTTGAACAGAAGATACAGATACAACACGGTCTTGTGAATTTTCTGTGGCGATTTGATGCAATGTGAATTGTAGCCTGCAACTGTCATGATAAATTCAATTCAAGTAAACCTGTAGACAGACAAGGTACGAACGAATGTATCAACACCAACAAACTGTTGTACACACACACACATACAAGTAACTAGTACCTTAGATACATTTTTAATAATATATTCATTTTACGTCTGAAATTCTGTCTGCATTTCTACGGATACATAGTTGAATTGACTGTTGCACATCGACTCTTCAACTACTTAGTTAGAACTTGGAACAATGCTTAGTACATACCTACATGGATACGTGTGTGCATTGCAATATAAGTGCATGATGCTTTGCTCTCACACTCACACACACACACCCATGAGGCTTTTACCTGCACGGAAGATACTTTTACGTATTATATACTAAATGCTAGAAGGCATTTGGAAGGTTGCTTTTAGTGTTTAGGACTAGTTTAGCTACACGAGTAGTTTCGTCAGTGGATCGTATACATATATTATCGTTAATAATCATAGTTAAGGTTGCTTAGACATTATTACTATGTGCACCACCACAGCACAGAGCTACCATCACCATCACCACCAAGGCACATTTTATACACAGCTACTTAGGATGCACTATCAACTACAATCCCAACAACAGTCAAGTCAAGTCTCTTTTAATACTAGTGGTATAGACGGGACGGGATTAATTACAGTATACATACACACACATTACATTTACATTGGGTTGTGTGTGTGTGTATGTATGTATCATCATAATGTGATAGTAGCTATACATATACATACAACAACGTAGCTTTCCCATTTCATTTTTCATTCCATGTTCTAGTTCCAGTTTCTGCAGACTGTACTATAATACTACACCAGATTAAACGTATACTTACGACATTACTAGTGGATGCAAACACATACTGCGTGAAAAATGTCTGTGTGTATCTACATTACATACTTTAGATAGAAACTCTATTCGTATCATTATTAATGATATTCGTTATGGTAAAGATATGCCTTTTAGTTTAACTGACATGAAGAAGAAAAGTCTCTTTCTCGCTATGTGTAGTATAGTGTGTGAGTGAGTGTGTATATGTGCAGTCAGTAGTTCAGTGTCTCTCAAAGTCAAGCTAAAAAGGCTAGAGCCTGGCTAACGAGTGTGTTGGTTGTAGCAGTTGATGATACTCGTATATAATATTATTATATTATAAGCCAGCTAAGCTGAAGCTTAGCTTGCATCCTACTATTGCTATCCCAAGGTGGATTCTTGTGTATTAGAGTGTTTGAAGTTGATATCATTCTGTCTTTGGCTGTGGCTTTAGTGTAGCTCTCTTCTCGGCAATTCACATCTCACGTCAAGATATTAGCTATTGAGATCTAATTTATTTTCTAGGATTGTGGATTAAGTGTCAAGTCGAAGTCAGACTAATTTATCACTATCACTTCCACATCACATTAGCCTAGCTGATATTGCGCTCAATCCTCCACACACTCAGACACAACAAACGTCATAATATTACACACACAACGAGTGTTTGTGTCCTGGTTTGGTTGTTAACTATGGTGGTGGTCTCCGCGTGCAATTACAATAATATTATTGCTGTTACTTGTTGAGATGCTGGTGTGTTTTCGTTTCTCGTCGACTTTCTTATGTATTAGTGTGTGTTTGTGTATCAACTCTCTAGTGGCTTTAGAGGTGCTACTTCTAAAGGCGTGTGCAAAGTGGGAATACTCATAACAGTGTGATGTGTGAATCAGACAGGATCATAAACATAATGACATTTATTATGAGGAAGTGAAAAAGGAGATAATAAGTCACTTACAACGAGCCAGAAGTCTCAAGATGATAATAATAGAAGGTTTTCTGTTCATCGTGTACATAATTTGACATTTAGAAGGGTGAATCAAAGAGAGACAGTTTCCCTACAGTGATTTTAATTCATTTGTGGTTTTGCGTTTGTTTTAACAGGTTGGTGGACATGCGGCGCTCTGCTATTGGGGCAGAACACTCTTCAGGACTAGAAAATCCTTTGTTGAGTCCTACGGCCACAAATCCACCGATACTTCCAGCCAAACCTTTACTACATTCCTTGTCAGGTAGTGGTGGTGGTGGTGTTGGTGGCGGACTGTCCGGGATTTCTCCATTGCCAATTATAAGTAGTTCTGCATCTCCAGCTCATTTGAAGCCATTGCCTCCACGACCGTCAAGCACAAATAGTTCCATGCTGTCATCCTCATCCCCTATGATGATGAAGTCAATAGCTCTCCACCATCCGATGTATGCAAACAACAATTCCACTCCAACAACACCAGGCAGTAACAACAACCAGAAAAATTCTAATGGAAACCTCAGGGATCTTAATTCCATTATGCCTTCTTCCTCCGCTTTCAATATAAATCAGCGCTCAGTGCCAAATCTCCCGCAGCTTCTTCAACTGCAACATCATCAACAAAATTTACAACAGCAACAACATCAAATAGCCCAGAAGCGATTGTTTCTCTCACCACAACCAAATCAGCAGATTCCACTCAGTTTGCAAGCCCCTTTGTCCCATAATGGCTTCGGAAGTAGTGGGAATCTTCTTAGTTCTAGTTTTAATGGTAGTTCTTCCAACGTGCCATATTACTCTGAGCCCACGAATCCAATACAAAAACCCACTCCAGGTTTTCTTCCGAATTCGGCAGCTCCTTTGCCATCCACACAACCCAATCATAATAATGTGGTAGTTTCTCAACAACAACAACAAAGACCCAGAGCTCGGGTCGAGTGGAAAAGTGTAGATAATCTTCAACAACAGTACGCCCCCAGAATCAGTACAAATATCGATTTCGGAGAGAAAACAAATAGTAAACCGATTATTATGGAAACTAGTGCAAATAATATTATTAATAACGCCAAAAACTCTTTAATGTCATCTCCAGCAGTAAAGAATCTGAGCTTTGACAATTTAAGTAATGGTCTGGCTCCGCCAAAATTAGAACCCAATGGTGTTGACCACAATGGATTAGGCGGAGGCGTAGGTGGAGGTTGTGGTGTTGGTGGTGGGTTGAGTTTGAACGGTTTCGACAGTGGACTCCCACTACCTCCAACACCACCCGTGACAACTCCCGGAATCAAAACTCTCGTAGAAATCCCCAAAGAAAGCCCGGAATACGATCGCATCAAAAGCCCAGCTGAAATCGCAAAAGAAAACAAAGAGAGACTAGCCGCAGTGATTTCGTCCAAAACTATTCACGACAACCACAATAGTGCTAGTAGTAATCTGAATGGTGGTAATAATTCTTTGAGTAGTGGTAATTCTAACGGAGTCATCTCTCCCAGTGCCATCAGTGATGTGAATGTTCATAATCATAATAAAAATAGTGGTGGTAATGGTGAAAGTATTAGCTCTCCGAAATTGACTTCAAGCACACCAACTGGAACGCAGAAAAGCGGTGCTGAGTCCACAGACTGTAGTTCCCTCGGAAGAAGTTCTACATCTGACGGGGATTTTACTTTAGGGGCTTCCGCCGGGACCGTCGCTTCACACACTGCAAATGCAGGTAGGTATATTATGCTACATTTAATATCTTTCTTACGACCTTGTCTACTCCCATAATAATATATTTTTAGCCACCTTAGCCTTCTTCTCCTTTTCTTCGGCCGCCAGACGAAAACTCATCATGTTTCCCTTATATGCAGAGTAATGTTCATGCGATGCGATGTGTGTACACACACAGAGAGACACAGATGATATTTATTTGCACAGATAAGATCTACACCGTAGTATAGTTAGTGGATAGATTTCACGAGATATAAAAGTTAAGCGTATTGAGACGAAAGTCATGAGAAGGTAATAAAATGCCCATATACGTAAGCAGGCAATTTTTTACAACGACATATGACTTCAGTGACAGTTTGACACTTTAACAACTGCCTACTGCTACCAACTATGCGCTTTAGTTCCTTTCATTACATTACATTTCACTCAAGCCCAGTCCAGCCGTGTCAGGCCAGGGCAGCAGTGCAGTAAACCTTGTAATGCATAGTGAATGCATTGTCACATAAATATCCACTGCACGAAATTGAGTCGTCTTCTTTTTTCTCCAAATACAGAATACTTAAAATGGCTAACCTGCAAAGTTTGTCAATAAAGAGGTGTGTAGAGGTTATAATCATATTATTATCAGTAGCAAAGTAGCAATAGCATATACAGAAACCCATATCTCGCATTGTGAACTCAAGCACACTATAAAGTAATATACCTAAAAAAGTAAAACTAAAAACTCTAACTCATTCACGTTGCAGTATAAAAGTAGTATGGAAAGAACAGCCAGCCATGTCAATACCTATCTGGACTTGGGCAGTTAAAGCCAACCGTACGAGAAATACGAGAAAAATTCAATCGTGATGAATTAAACTATAAACATTCATCTTCCAAATGCCAACCACACATATTTTATACTTGCAGACAAAGTTTATGTTTAGAGTATAGCCATGCGTTGACTTTTTTGATAAATGTACTGTTTTTAATCTGTGTGTGTATTTGCAAAAGTTATGATATTTATCATGGTCATATACCAGTTCATAGACAAGAGACACATAGTCAGTAACAGTATATTACGTATAAATATACAATGGATACAATGAGGTACTCACGAATTGCAGAAGAAATGAAAATGAATATAATACACATGAAACAGAGTAGAACGAGTAGAAGAAAAACAAAGTTGTAAAACTATAAGAGACAAAACAAGGCATTCCAGAAGCATTTTGTTGGTTTTGGTTTACTTTATCGTGTGTATTGTGTTTATTAGCATGACATGTGGTTTGGACACTATCCTTTCTCCGAAAAATTTATAGCCAGGGCAGCGCTCGATGCACCGACGATGCTCTGCTGTGTCTGAATTGAAATATGAGTTGCTATGAAATGAAATACCATTGCACACTCCATACACACAGAACACAGTGGATTGCATAAGATTGCATTGTAATATTTCATCTATAATTTATAGCGTCCTACTACCTACCACCAGTATGCAGTACCAGCACAGTAAGCATAATAGTATGGCATGATACTACAAAAGATAATGAAAACGAAACACTAGAGAGAGAGACAGAGAAAAACTAAGTATTTATTCCGCCCGTTTATGTACACACTAAGTAGTAATGTTGAATTTGCATCATCGGGTGGAATGTGAGGCAAAGTAATGTTTCATGGTAAAAGGCTTAAAAGCAGTCACAGTTTATGTAACTATTAGAATGGGGCAGAATGGAAGAGTGGGCAGTTTGGTTTCATTTGAAATCAGGTTCTCCACAGATTTCTCTAAAGATAAACAGGGCGATTGTAGAAAATACATTAGGTACATATACTGCATTGCTCCACACTAGGTAGACAATGCCATGCAACGACTTTTCATTTAAATGATATGCAAATTGCTCTACAAAAGACAATACAGAATAATCATTGCCACTATTGAGTGTAGTGGCCGCAAAGAGAAAAACTGAACCACCCGCATGTCAATAGTTTAGGCAAACAAAAGTCAATAGATTTGCTTTTAATGGTGTGTTAAGTAATTTTTGTTTTATTTTATTTTCACAGGATCGACACCTCGAAAGTCGAGGCATTCAGCCCCGTCTTCCAAATTGAAATCACGGCGACGAAACATTCTTCAACATTTGAGTATGGAAGAAATGCGAATTCTGAACAGCGGGAGTAACAATCAAAGATGTAATACAGGAGGTTCTTCTTCAGACGGGTCTTCGGGTCATGCCAGTATGTCCGATAGTCAAACGAGTGGCTCGCCACCGGCGGAATATGCCCGAATCACAGGCGGAGGAAATATTTCTTCGCATAGCTATAAATCAGTACTGAAATCAGTTCCCGAGGATGAGACAAATAACAACAGTAATAATCTGAGTAGTTCGACTCGAATTGGAGCTATCGGTGCTGAAAAAAGTGAAAGTGGGAGGAGAGAAGGTTCTCAGAATGTTTCAGGAGGAAAGAAATCCTCTTCAAGATCCAGACATAGAAATAAAGGAATAAATGTAAGTCTTTTACCTCAAATTCCTCATACTTTTCAACCTTAGTCGCTTTAAGTTCTCATTTGCTTCTTTCCTTCTCTCTCTCTGAAGGATAACTTGATTTTAGGTTCGTGTGCTTTAATTTCGTAAACTAGTAGTGTGGTTTAGCTAACAAATAATATTAATGTGTCTATGTATTCATCAGCAGGGGCAGATAGATGTTCGTGTTTGGTTGTTAGTTAGCTACTTTTTGTTTTCGTGTTTTGCTTTGTAGTAATTATCATTCTGTACGCATAAATATTCTCATCCTTCAAACACATGTTCATAATTCATGCATACTATTGGATTAGATTTCGGGTAACTTTGGAAATGTGTCAAAAATGGTATTTAATTATTCACATGTGATGTTGTTACATTCCAGCATAGGTAGCCATCTAATTAACTTTTAATTACATACTCTTCTGTATATATATGAGCTACAAACATGTAACATTTTCTCATGCACGATATGGTAGAGTGCCATTCTCACATGATACTACTCCATCCCACTATCTTAATTAGACCAATGTTTCTCGTAAAAAAGTAAACATAGTGGCAAAAACCTAGTAATTTCAAATCCAACTATAAATATCAACCCCTAATTATAGACAAAGGTGTCTCTCCTAATTATCTCCATAAAGATCAACTCTTGTTGACCCATTCCCATAATTAGTAAAGGCTAATCGTATCCTCCTATAATGTAAAAGGGATGTCAAACAGAAATTAAGTATAAAATTAGAGACAACACTAGTATTTATCTATCCCATTATCAATCCCATTCCCAATGTGATCTACAACTACCACTATTAAAACAACAGGCAATAATCCATCACGTAATAATTCATTCAGTAATTGACATGAATCGAAGCATTCGTGGTGTGTGTAATGTAACTACTAAAAAGCAAATTACTACACAATATTACTGGAACATACTGCGGATAACTATAGCTTGTATTATCTGTACATAATTGTATTATACCTCTGAGTAAAAAATTACACTACTGTATAACAACTACACATTATCAGCAGTACAACAATAGTATCGAACCGAACTTTGTTAACAAAGAAGAAAATTATCAATCCACTCACAATCAGTATCAGTGTGCAGTGTACTCACAGTAACTTAATATACTTCATTCGTCTAACGTTGCATTGTGCATACGTAATAAAATTTCATACCTAGGTACATAAAAACAAAAACCCATAAAGAATCTCGTCTCTCTGATGTATGGAGATGTTGAACTTGGTTGTTTTAGGTTGGCCTGTTGGTCTAGTATTATATGATCTCTCTTATCTCTGTTTAACGCAGAGTGCAATCGAGTTGTGTTGTAAAATAGTAATAATGTATGAAATTATCCCTAATTTAAATGCTTCGTGCAACCTTCGTAACTTTCAGCTTAAACTTTACCAAGGCAAGGAGTCAAATTGTGAATAGAAGACTTAGCCAAAATGGTTTTACTAAAAGTTTTACTAACTCAGAGAAGGCAAAAGACTGATAGTATGCTGTTGTTGTTGCAATTCCTTAATGCATTGCGTTTACAAAATACATTCATTCTTTGTAATTTACATTGTACTGAATGTGGTGTACAGTAGAGTCATTGAGATACGATAAGACATGCCGGGCAAGTATTATTATTTAGTTGTAGCATAAAACCTAACCTACCTACCTACCTAGACCTACCTAGTGCTTATGTCTATATTTTGTGGCTGTACGATTTGAGAATATGCGTATTAGTGGCACTTACACTCGTTGTGCTTCACTATATTATACTAACACACACCTAATGATGAAAACATTAGATTAGCTATCTTATAAATTCTCAGTTGAGTTTAATATGGTAAGAGAGTGCTACCTTCTGAAAGTAAATTGCATACTTTAGCAGTAATCATATTCTGATATGTTTCAAGCTTCAGTGTACGCGTACGCATACAGCAACAGAGTTCCTCTCTTTATTTTATCAAACTCCCGCATGTAGTGTGCACATGTAAGTAAGTGGTAGATTCTCATGGGATAATCCACACAGATGTGTTATTTATGCGTGAGATTTTAAGGACTGTGCTTATTCATAATGCATGTACTTATCTATCCCATGACAGTGACAGGCTAATACTGTGGCCCACGTTGAGTTGTTAGGAGGATTCTCCACATAGGTAGTAATACTATGTACATACATAATCAGATACATGACATACATACAACGCAGTATTTAAAACTTTGTATGTATATGCAAACTTTACTTACCTGTTACTTATTGTTAGGTAGTAGGTTTGAATTTCAATATAAGGGCTTCATTCTTTGCAGCTTTGGCTAAGATTAAGATATACATAATCTAAGCA
>JAQFYB010001120.1:0-36740 GCA_034694085.1 Pogonognathellus longicornis
CAAGCTATAATTCAATATTGTTTCTTTCTAATTAAATATTACTGCGAAATAAACATTTACCTTTTCGTTATCTCTTTTGGATACACGACACATTTTGAATTATGTTCACAGGGAATGATAAATGTTTATGCGTAGGATAGCACCTTTCTGGATTCATATGGGTTTCACATTACGTTTTACATTTTTAACGCACGACAGATTCATTAACGATTCAAATTGCGGATATTGCATTTATTACCTTTACCTATCGTTTTATCTCTAATATTCTTTCTTAACTGCCGTAATAATTGACTTACTTAACTATAATTTACAGGAACTGTAGCTCGCAATTGTGAGGAACTGGTTCTCTAAGGTTATGCTTAAATGCTCATAATGCACATTGTAGTAATTAAAAGAGAAGATGTTTACAGCAATTAATGCATTCTTTGCTTGTCATTATTCTCTTTTAACACACGAAATGCACCTTACAAGAAAACACCGCATAAGCACATTGATATTGTCGCTAGCTGCGTAACAAGTTTGGTTGCTATAAAAATCAATAGCTCTTGAGAATACTTAGCCTGTATAGTATATTTTCTAAGTATTTCATTTACTAATTATTCTCTAATGTTATACAGCTATTCAAAATTAAACTACATATTGACATACAGGTTCCGGTAGAAAAGATCTTCATTTACTGAGTTGATAAGTTTTATGTTAAATCCCAATTTGTAATTAAGCATTATCAATACAAAATCGAATTAAGCTGAAGTTTAGTACAAATATTTTCAAGTTGACCATCAATCATTATCTTACTGTTAGAATTTTGTAATTCATAGTGATATGAGTTTCATAGATTAATAACTGTTAACCTAAGTAGTTCGGTACATTATTGTTGGAGAAGAAAAAACTGACAATCTAACAATATAAAAACACTTATTGCATTTACATAATAAATAGGTAGATCCGCGACATTGACAGAGGTAACCTACCATATAGATACCTCTACAATCTGATTTTAATCTAGCATTTCAACGAGTAACTACTAATAGATTTATTGAATGAATGACATAACGATTTGTTGGAGGTTTAATACAAACTTTAGCTACCTAAACACTAAATGCCATCATAAATGACAACCTCAATTTAAGTATTTATGTATAGGTATGCTATTTTTGTAATAACGGTCAAGTGCTAATGGAGTACTTACATCATACATGAAATAATGCGAAAGATTTACACGAAGGAAATTGAATGCGGAAATAGTTTGCTAAAGACGTAACGAAAGGGCATAACTCTAAATATTACGTAGTTTAGCAATCACAAATGTCAAGTACATGAGTGACAAATTAGATCTAGTTAAAAAAAGGCTGTACATATTATATTGGTTAGGCATGACCTATGCTCAAATTCAGGTGATACATATTTGAAATTAGTACTTGGTGTGTTTGAATAAGATTAGATAAATGCTTGACATGTTTGAGATGGCTTCAGATCACATTGCTTGCAGGTGTTTACAAAACTCTCTTAGGTACATAGCTACATCACATAGGAGAATCATACAGCACACGATGGGAATGGGACTCATTGGTTAAGCATAAATTAAATTTATGGCGAGTAACAAAAGGTAGGTACATGTGCGTTGGCCAGGTATAATGTTTTATAATAAAAGTATTGCTGTACTTGTTTTGTTACATATTTATTGGACTCGTGTGTTTGCGTAGGTTCGGCAAGAGACAGTTGTGATGCATTGATTTGATTGCTTCTGGCTCATTTGAATTAATCCAATGGCTCGAGGATTTACGAGCACATAAATTACAGGAGTGCTGTAACTCTTTTAAACAAATGCAAGTCATAAAATCAGAGTTGAGCTGCTGGAGCATGTCAGTTTATTAATGCCAATTACAAGTTTGGAGGATGTAAATAGGAAGTAAAAGATTCTATTACATTATGCACAGTACGTCTTGCCATGCCGTCGTTAAAATCTCATTGTTGCAATCTTTGTAACTTGCACTTGCATTGTATAATAAGTATACACAGTCCATTCATCAAGTCGCCATTATTAATGCTCAGTTTCATATAACTGTGCTACAGAACAGCAAAAGACATGTAATAAGCTACAAATAGAGCAGAGGCGTAGTATCTGTATGTTAATATTCAGTAGGTGATGTGTTTTATGGTTTTTTGTCTTGTCAATGTATTGTACGTGTGTGCCAAACAAGTTTAATATTTAGAATATCAAGCAACAGCAAGTATTATTCGTGGCACTTGCCCAACAATTTTGCATCTACATAATCAATTCATCGAAAACTAATTTCTTTTAAGGAAAAGACCTTAATATTTCAGTTGATGATTCAATTTAAATACAAGAAGTGACAGAGTAACATTACGTGATCGTGTCTTTTGTTATTTAATCATTTGTTTTCATTTCAAGTATCTTTACAACATACCTATCTATTTTAACCATTTCGGAAGTAGTCATAAATAAATAGGTAATAGTAATAATCATAAGGTACAAAATCAATAATGATTTTGCTTCACAATAATTGTTCGTGTTATTCATCCACAAACACACACACACACATACACACACACGTAGGTATGTATAATAAGCATTGATTCCAAATAGGAAAGACATACAAAACAATAACTATGTAGTTGAGGTAGTATGGATGCATGTGACTATGTATATCTGTGTACGTAGTTTAATTGCTAGTAATCTAACAATGCAATGGCATTGTATTTTAATATGTTTAATGCATTCTACATGTATAATGCTATAATTATTTACACAGTAATAGTAAGGAAGAGATTTTCGTGTTGGATTAAATAACAAAAATCGTCTGAATTATTTTGCTTACAAGCAACAAGTTTGTAAAAATGCATTTGCAATTGTTTCAACTAATGATGACTTAACTAACTCAATTGTTTTGTGTGTAATCTCTTGTGTAAAACATGTTACGTCCATTGGCACTAGTCGTACTACAAGCTACAATGCACGATAATACCTAAAGGTGAAAGGGGGTACCTGAGATTCCTGTGAGATAAGCTTATGAAATTATCTAACTGTATATATTAGTTGCAATTAATCTGCATTAAGGAAATACAACTAGAGATTTACTGACAGATAAAGATGATCCGTACTGTGTAATTTAGGTAGGTATTTGTCTTTCGAAAATTGTTTCCGTATCCAGCAACGGCAAGTTCATAGGTAGCTCCTCATTACTTCCTGCAACAGAAACAATAAAAGTATGCAACCCACCCAGTAGATATATTACAGTGCAGATACATATTTAATAATTATCAGTCCAGAGTCTACTACAAGTTCACAGTACCTATACAATACAGCTCTGATTGTGAACGTAATTTAATTTGTTTGCATAGGATGATATATTACAAATGAGTCATAACAAAACTTCTATACTGTAGCAAACGTTTGTTGTTACATTAAATTATGTTAATCTCTAAGATGTCTAACAAAGATACACAAAAGCAAGGCAATGTATCTCTAATAATGTTTTACTGTTATAGCTAACCAAGGCCGTATTTAGGATTCCATTTCGGGAGGGGCAAAATACCAACATGATGCACAGTAGTTCATGTTATCGCGCGTAGCGCGAAAGATTTGAGCTATTTTAAGCCGAAATTAATCTAAAATGCATCAAATTCGCGCGTAGCGCCATAAATTTTGAGATTTTTTGCACTTTTGAAAAAATAACCTATTTTTTCAATTTCGGAGGGGGCAATTGCCCCCTTTTGCCCCCTAAATACAGCCTTGTAGCCAAGTCATTCATAGTTACATAGAAATTTGTATTGCTACACATATAATACATAATTTAACCAAACATAGCTAGGTATATATAGATGTAATATAATTTAGTGTAGCCATAAACGAAACAAATTGTATCTTAGAATTTGATTCATAATTCTGCTTAACTGTATTGTTTTTTTGTTACAGTTTATTTTGTATCTATATTACTGATATGGTAAACATAATAAGATTGAGTAGTTATGTATTTGCATATCCCGAATAGGTTAGGTACTTATTGTTCATGCAATTATTAATAATAAGTACTTTCATTGCACATTGTGGTAACAAGAACATGAACATTGGAAATGTCTTGGATAACCAATCTCTAATTTTCATTGAACAGCTTCCTTTGATATTAAAAACATTTGACTTTGTGTCATATGCTGTTTGTGCAAGTGTATAGTGCCTTCACGTGTAAACGATTACTTTGACCGATCTGTCAATAATGGATAAAGTCAATTCATCTACTAATAGTATGCAATTACTTATCAGCGCTTATACGATAATCAAAATTTAATTGAGGCTTCTGTAATGGTAACAGAATGTAAACTAAGAGATACACTAAAATATACAAGCTCTTTATCACCTTGGCCTTTAGCCAACGTTTTCAGTTTTCTAGACTAAGAACATACAATACAACGAGAATATTAATCATTTTAATGGCATTATTAAGCGATATTTATCCTGGAATACCAATACCTAAAGATGTTAATGTTAGGTAAGGTACCTGTAGACATCATCAACATCCATTGAATTGAGTACCTACTTAAATGTAATAATTCTTCCTTTTTCAGACAATAAAATCAGCTTTAAATTTTTTGTGCTCGTGTGATAAGGTCTTTGTCAGAAAAGTATCAAATTGAGATTTTTCTCATACATACCTGTTCCTAAAATTTGAAGCCTATGTAAACAACAAGGGTAGCCTATAGCTATGTTCAAGCGATGGATTAAAAGTTGAATGGTATAATCGTGACATTTAAATCCTAATAATTATGTACCTACCTACATTTCACAAGGGTTGAAGAAGACTTGGGTTAAAACCATTATGTATGTACGTACAAAATGTACTTGAACTATTTAGTGGCATTGTGGATTAGTTGGAATATCCCTAACTCTATTTACTCTGTATAGACATGACTGATAGATGTACTATACTTCTTTTATATTGTATGTGTTAAAAAATTTATGTGGAAAACTCTAATTTGTGTTATTGTCTGAGAAAGTAAATTCTCATTTTCCTCATACACACTTAAACACTACTCAAGTCTCGTCAATAAGTACATGCGGGATTTTTATTACCATCACAAACAAGAGGAAGAGTTTAATAAATATTCTGTTTATTTAGCTGCTAGGTCGTTAATTTTCTTTACCATGCATGTAAAATGTTTAGCAGTTAAGTGTTTTTCATACACACAAACACAACAATACAGGCAATATATTATATTCAAGGAAATATGTAATGACTTTGACTACAACAGATATTACTGAGATGCATCAGTTTCACACTTGATTGAATCTCATAAAACATACAGAATGCAGCCGCAACATAAAATACTGAAGTATTTATGAATCCTCAAATCTATTGAAGTGTTACTCTCTTAACTCTCTTTACACTCCTTGTTTGAATTACTAATTAATATCTGAAAATGCATCAGTCAGTTTATGTGTTAAGGTCTTGAGCTACAAACCTCATTAGACCTTATTGAGAATTGTACAATAACTTGCATTTTTAAAACATTATTACTTTTTGCCTTGTGTTGACACACACATATCATGCACAACAGGTTGGCTGTAACAAGGTAAAAATGTAGATTAATTCAGAAAATTGTGCTATGCAACACGGAAAGTCTAGACTATAGGCTGTTTAATAAAGTGCCACACGTATTCTAGATTGAATAAAGCATGAAGTAACACAAACAGATCAACAACAACTTTTTAAGGTAGTATCATAAAGAAATTCATTAACTATATAGTTTGCTTGTTAGCGTAGAAAATAAAACTTGTGTGAACTTGCGTTTGTATTTTTCTTATCGACCGATTCAAATAGAGTTGTAATGCAGTATTAGGTACTCATACCTTTATTACACATAAACTCACTCAAATATGCATTCCAGGAATTCATATTTTTCCAGCAATATTCTATACACAAACAAATGCGATAAATATTTACAACCGAACTGTCAATTGGTTATGAATGGTAGGGTGGTAGGATGTTACGTTATATAAAATTTGGTTTGTGCAATAGTCCTTGTTAATATTTTGACTGAATGTGAGTGACATAAATACACCAATAATTACATGCACCTTATACAATACCTCACTCAGTTGTATTTATATAGGTTCCAAATTATTAACGTTGAAATGGTGATTAAGGATTAATGACGGATGTCAAATCATTCAAGCATGCTTTTGCTTTGACACACTTGACGTAAAATATGAATGATCTGAAGGAATTCTACAGAGCAGTTTACACAAGTTCTGGAAGTACGGCAGACAATAACAGCCTTTAATAAACGAATCACTCTCAAATTCGTTGTAATATCATTTTTTGTTACTACTTATTATTATTGGCTAAAGAAAGTCTAAAAATGAATTTGGGATTTTGGATCTATTTACCGATATTTGGAGCGTTTCTCGCAATTGAAAAAACTGTATCAGGTAAGTTGAATTGAAGTTCACTATAAATAAATAAGTGAAGATAACTGGCTGAGACAACCAAACACATAAATGTATACCAATTTTACTGAAACGTTTTAACTTTATGATTTATACTCGGTTTAGAAAATTGCGGCTTTAAGGATTCCAATATTGGGTTTGTCAATGAAGACATACTGCTAAGTGGACAACTGGAGACTACAGGATCAGATGTGGTTATTGGGTATAATGTTAAACTCTTTGCAAATAATTACTTATTGAAATATTATTGTATTTACAAACAAGCAAGGCTGTATTTAGGGGGCAATTGTCCCCTCCGAAATTGGAAAAAATTGGTTACTTTACCAAAAAAGTGCAAAAATAGCTTTGTAGCTTTTATAGTTCTGTGTAGTATTTGTTTGCATATTCTTCTAATTGTTAGTAGGTATGTACACATAGATAAGTTATTGTTAATTAAAACATCAATGTTACATAAATTGATAAATTATATACGCATAAAATGCATGCATTTGGAAAACGGATTAATGTAATATTTTCATTTCATTTTTCCAGAACTCGTGAGACCGAAAATGTTGAAGATGTACAAAGCAATTCAACTTACATAAGTACTCGTTTGGTTAACGATACTTTGAATTTCATCACTACGCCAAATTTTAGTAAATACGGAGATCAATATCACAAAAATTCCATTTTAATCACGATTGTCTTAATTTGTAGTGAAGGGGAGACAAAAAATGTAAACGTAATTGTTCCTTTAATCGATGAAAACACAAGCCCTCCGTTATTTGAGAAAAGTTCTTACACAGTTGAGCTAAGTTTACCATGGCCAGCGCGACTTCCTATAAACTTCGAACAGCCTATACTTATCAGGGATAAGGACTTCAGCGAATTGAATGCAAATATATCTGTTTTCACAAGTCATAGGTTCATTAGGGCTGAAACTAAGAAACTGCCATCAGAATCTAAAACTAATAACAACGGGACACAAGTTGACTTTGCACATATTTACAAAGTAGAACTATATTTACAATCAGAATTTGAAGGTGGGGAATACATGGTTCTACTAACTGCAGATGATAATGTTTTCAATGAGTATGCTACATTAGTCCTGAAAATGAAAAAGAGTGACATGCTTCTTGAAGCTGAAAAATTTTGCAGATTAATAAAAAGCCCCATAATTTAGGATTTTTTATAAATAAGTCTATATTGTAGTCTAATATATCTGTTACTTCCTAAAATCTTAATATTAACAAAGGTAATTGAATATTGTTAACAATGAATAACTCGTACTTATTTTCATGCATTTAGTAGATATGTTAAATACCTACCCTTTTGGTGTCTTTATGTCCAAGAGATTTTAGAAATATTAATAATGAATGCATGTACCTTAGAAAACTTGGACATAAGACGTTTTCAAACATGCCCGATTTACCTAATAAAATACGTAGATATTATAAAAATTATAATGTTAAAATTAGTCATTGTTGCTAGTATTTGTATGTATTAAATAAAAGTACCTACTTACTGATTGTGAGATGTTTGTATTTGCAAAGTGTTAATTGTTATGTTGTTAACTTTAATTTTAACGTATCCTTTTACGCACATTAAAAACTTCAAAGCATAAAGCATCCAGTTGGGTATCAATGATCCGAATTAAAAATTGATACCAAATACCTTTTATACCTTTAGAGTAATGGTGGTTGATTAATACCAAAGTCCCTCATGTACCCGTATATGTGTTAAAATCTAAAAATATACAGAAACTTTTCCATTCATATGCCTGTATGTAGATTAGATAGTTTAGGTGTATCAAAGTTAACTAACAATAAGCAAAACAGTTTTATTTTAACTTGACATTTACATAAAATAACACATAAAAAAGCTTTTTTACAAAGCATGTAAAGCTCTTCTACACATAAAACTTGTAATAAAAATCTTTAGCAGTGTAATTCTATGTAGGTATTTGTGTATCAAGTTGATTGTTTGTGTATAGAAGATTGAGATCTCCTTGAAATTCGTTAGCTGCGCTGCAACTGTACCGCCGACTTCTGTTTATGCGTTGAGTTTGCCGATTGTGTCGTTCGTTGAGAATTTGTAGAATCTTCTTTTCGCCTGTCTAAACAATAAATAGCAACACTGAAACTTCCTGACTGTCTCTGTTTTGTTGACAAAACTTTTAAATTATTGTAGCATTAATTAGTTGTCACTTCATTGTCACCTTTTACGTCAACTCAAACATCTGGACATAAAGACACCGACCTTAACCCACAATCGTAAGTAAAAAAAGTTGATAATTAAAAATCTACAAAAGAAAAAGCTTAGTCATTCGTTGTTCGTATATATATATACAATATTAGTCATCCAAAATTGTATACAGAGTATTCGTCACAAAATAACCTTTAACCTTGGCTATGCGTTTGTAAACGTATCAGTTTGTAATTCATCAGTTATCTACACTTGTTTGTAGCTCATACATCTAAACTTTTGGCTGGCTGGTTGGAGGATTGGATGATCATTCTCACTCACTAAATATTTATTTTTTATTTTTTAGTTGTTCACAATGGGATCAACCTCACAGAAGCATCGTAATTTCGTACTTGAGTCCATGGGAGAAAAGCCTGTCACTGAAATCGCAGGAATCGGACCTACCTATGGCAAACGGCTGGAAAGTCAAGGATTTGATAGGGTCAGCAGCTTAAGATTTAATTGGATCAAATCAAGCTAATAATGTTACATTTTAATTAGTGTTAGTATTTCGCCACTGCACTGCTGCTATTGGGAAATATTAGACGATTTTTGTTAGTTGAAACTTTAGCGAGAAAGATATACATCATGCATGAGATCAATGCGCGTGTTACATGCATGCATCATTAAAAATAAATGTATTATACCGCAATTTATACCCAAATAGTTTTTGGGGTGTTTGGGGCTTTTGGCTAATGCTACAACTGTACAACTATATTTATCTTTTTGTGCCGTTAAAATTAATTTCAAATTAGAAATATGAAGTACCTACTCGTTTTCCGTTTCACGTTTATAATTATTTTTAGTAGGTACCTAAACTAAATACGATTTTAGGAATCTATATGTATTTTAGAAAAGTTACTTTATGTAGTCCAATGAATTCAATAATAATAATATACATCTTGCGTTTTAGGCTTACGTGATGCTGGGACAGTTTCTTGTTTTGAAGAAGAACGAAGAATTATTCATGCTCTGGTTGAAAGAGGCTTGCGGGGCATCTACTCACCATGCGTCACAGTGCTACAAATGTCTTAGTGACTGGTGTAACGCTTTTCTATAACTTAATTAACTTTATTTTTGCGTATTGTCAGTTCGAATTAATTAGCTTGTCCTTTCTTACTCCGTCATTATGAGTCCTGTATTTGCAATACAATTGAAAAAATATCAACACAGGAACCATAATGTTTTAATTAACCCACCCTTTCATATTTTGTGTTGTAAAATGTACCTAATGTTATAAAAATTTCAATGAGTTTTAATGTTGTAAGATACAACACCATAATGAAACATTAGTGGAATGACTGAATAATTATGTATAAAAACTAAAGTTAAGAGATTCAATAAAAATACTGCTTCTTGTAAACCCTGTTGATGTTTTTGTACATTAGGTTACTTTCTTCGATATAAACCGATAGTTGGTTTACTAATTGCTACCATGACGTTGCAGCCAGCATTTTGTTAAGCAATTAAAGCCTATAACAGATTTGCGTCATGCATTCAAAGATAATATTATTGACTTCGCATCGCAAGGTAAAAAGTAATATTATGTAAGTGAACAAAATCTTGCAAGTATGTGTAATTAATAGGTTTCTACAAAATCTCGAATTGTAGCATTATATTAGTAATTAAAATTTACCAACCAGCATTTTGGTTGAAAACCGTGACATCATGATTACTTTGGGTTCTTTATGCCTTCATGCAGCTCAGCTCATTAAATTGAACAGGTATGAATTTTTTATATTCTGGGTAATTGGGTATGCTGTATATGCATGGGTATGCAATAAAGGGTGTCCATAGTCCATCCATTCCTTTACGCTTTCTTCGTCAATTAACACAAATCACCAAGAAAATTACCGATAAAATTGTATAAACTGCTGATTTCAATTTTTGTTATTTGTATATAATATTTCAGGTCTACATTTGCTTTGAAAAAAGTGGACGACAACGCTCAATTTGGATTGATTGGCAAAACAGATATTACAAGTGCTGTTCAGATCGAGAATCATTTGTTACCCCTTTTGTCAGTTGATGTCAAAAGTTCGGTTGAGAATGACATTGCTAAAGTGGGTGTCACCCAGTGGTTTAAAAATGACACTACAGAAATCTTGGACGTTTACTATTGTCTTTCAATTCATGGTGACGGAGGCAGTTTCACATACTTTAAAGCTGATGTTGAAGGAGTCCACATGAAAGTACGTAACATATTATTACTTGTATACTTCCGATTTTTACATGAAAATATGTATGCCAAATGTGACTAACTTTTCGTTTGATTCATTAGGATGTAAGTAGAGTAACAGTAAATGACGATGACTTTGAAAATTCTGGTGTGTCCACTGGGATTCTGGAATTCTTAAAATGGATTGTTAAGGGAAACTCCCCAGGTGTATATCAGGTTTGTATTAAATTAAGTACCTTAATGTAAATATAACTTGCTTTTCTTCTTCATACAAACTAAATCGCAAACTAATACTTCTATGTATTGAAAAGAACGGTTGTTAACAATATTTTGTAGTTTCTGGTTTATGATGTCTCATGTATGTAAGGTGGGTTTGACCAAGGCCTTAGTTAGTTTGACCCTGCCTCAAAGACGATGTACTTACATATTTTGTAGAGCATCTTTTTGATCATTCAAAAAGAAATGATAAAATATTGTGCTTACTAACGTGATACAAGATACAACATAACTCTGACTCATTACGTGTGCTTGAAGCGCTCTGTCAAAAAACATGAGACACACCGTGAATTCTGTATCTAGTATCTTTCTTCTTGAAGCAGGCTAAACAAGCGATTTGTATTGCAATTGCCCATGTATATATGCAATGGTAATACAAATGTCTACACACGCCACAAGCCCAGAAAAGAGACATCCTAAATCGGATGCACATAGCAATTTTTACCAAGACACAGTTAACAACACGTATTTATTACATACATCAATTAAATTCTGAGATCACTAAATAACTCTTTGAAATTAGATTTAGTAAACCAATTAGTTTTGTAGTTAATAAAAGATTTTTAGTAAACCGAATTTCTTTCTAATAATTCATTGAGAAATGAATGAATTTATAATTTCTATTGCTCATGCAGAACATCAGTCGAATAACCTCAAAGTAATCACAATGATGAATATGTATGACATTTGGTTTTAGTATACCGTTTACCGTTTCGCTTGTATATAATTTTACCGTTTACAGTTTGAGTGCTTGATTTTGTCTTTATGGAATGTGACTTCGCTTTATCTATTAAACAATTAATTTAACAGCAAATTCAATGTATGGTATGTATAATATGTGGAGGTGAATCAAAACAAGTACTACAATTTTAACTGATTCTGTGCTATTTAAATTATGTTTATGAATAAATAGATCCAAATCTGCTCACTGAATCCTGGAAGTTCTATGCAAATCCGAATTGGCTATGAATACAAACTGATGCATCAAAACAACAATTTGCGATTTTTCATTCCTCGCACTATAGTTCCAAAAACTACAGTTACTCCTGCTACACTCTCTATTAAAATTACTATTCTCGTCTTAGGATTAATCGATGTGCTAGAAAGCCCAAGTCATCCCTCAATAACTGTAATAGGAAAATTTGAAGATCCACAAAAAAAGGGCTGGACTCAAGCTCAAGTGAAATACTCTGGCAATACAGCAGATTTATCAGAGGACTTTGTCCTAATAATAGAAAGACCGGAAGAAGCTAAATGTTCTATCGATGACACGGATAATAAAGTTTCCGATCCCCTGACTAACAAGTATGTGAAGTCATTTCTTGATGGTTTCTCAGAATTTAAAGGTGATCCCATTTTACAGACAAATGTTCCGATAGAAAAACAAGAAGCAGGATTGTCTCAGAAATACGCTTCCAATGACATTCTTGATATTATAAATGATAACGACAATATTTTCGTTCCAGAAGATCCTAACTTTGTTGTAGGATCAATTGATTACTCTATAATGAAAAAGCTGGAGAATTCGTATATAGCGAACAGAAATTCTAACCTTCAGCTTTTGGAAGGTGTAGCTAAGGGAACGTCAGAAAGTGTTGGGGTTAAAAAGTCTGCCTTAAATACAAATAACAAAATGTCTATTGAGAACAACGAAAAAGTGGTAGTTTTGCATTCTGTGGCGAATGAATCTAACGAACGCTTTTGTACGAACGCTAATTCTGAAATGTTAGAAATGCCTGAGACAGTACCAGAAGAAGATAATTCTTCATCTGTGAACCTTAATTCACCATCAGAATCTACGGATCCTGAAAACCCTGATGTGAAAACAGAGAAAACCGCTGAAACAAAAATTAGTTGTACACCAAAGGTAGCTCAAAATCAATCTGCTGAAGCAGCTGAAAATGTATCAGCGAATGTCACTCAAGGTGAATCTTGTGAAGTAACTGACGATGACGATGAATTTGAAGTAACCCAAGATGAATCTGCTGAAATAACTCAGGATGAATCTGCTGAAGTAACTCAGGATGAATCTGCTGAAGTAACTCAGGATGAATCTGCTGAATTAACTCAAGATGAATCTGCCGAAGTGACTCACGATGAATGTGCGAAAGCAGACTCATTTCAGGAACAGCTTCTTGAAGATTTTCAATCATTCCATTCTAAAGCTGCTAATGCTATCGAAACTAAAAAAACTGTGGATTTAACCACTACTGAGAATGCCGACAAAAACAATGAATTGGAAAATCAGGATGACTTGATCCCTGATAGCAATTTGAAACCAGAAAGTCCTGAAGAATGTGACAAGAATGTATTGAAGGACTCTGGAACGGAAATACCTGCGGAAATTGGAGCGTCATTATTGAACACAGACAAAGATACTGCTGATGCTACTAAAGTTGTTCCCTTATCAAGCCAAAAAAAGTTCAATTTCTCTCAGCCTCGAATGACGAAATTGCAAGTATGCAGGGCAAATCTGATTGCCAAGAATTCTTCTGCAGGTATTACAAATAAAGAAGCACTTCCAGTGACTTCTGCAACAACCACCGAATCTTCTCACCCGAAATCAAAACCCCCAAAGGTTTATCGACGAAGTACTGCTCCCGCTCTTGCTTCCAAAGACTCTCAAAAAGTGGCATCATCTGGTGTTGCCAAAACCTCCAGCTACACCTCCAATCTAAAGAAAGCTTCTTCTAAATCAAAGAACGTGACTGAAAGGCCCAATACAGCAAAATTGAGAAATGCCTCCCTGGATAGAAAGAAGGGTAGGTAAAAGGGGAAAAATTATTTTATTTAACAAAATAACTTTTTGCCAACTATTAGGAAATTTCAAGATGTAACAAATTGTAATTTGCGAGAAACATTCTTAATTGCTCTTTCTTACAGGAGTCACATTTGCAAACGCTAATCCGTCAAAGCCTCTCGTTTCTGATAAAGATGTGAGCAAAATTTTGATAAACCTTCAGTCAACTTCTGGTCATTTTGAGTTGAGCCCCATATTGACAGCTCTTCTTTCGCAAGATTTGGACCATATTAGAATGGGTTGGTAGATTTTCGATGACAACATTGATAAAGCTATTATTAAAGTTTCGATTATAAAGTTTCATATTGGATTTTTTTCTATTTAGTTGCTCGAGATAAGGGTTGGACAGAATCTTCTGTTGGCACGGCTCTGGCGCTGACATTTTTTATGGGGAAATTACAAGACCAGAAAGCTTTGTGGAGTGATTCCTTTGAAAAAGGAAAGAAATGGCTCACTTCACATTACGCCAAAAAGACTGAAGAAATTTTGGAGTACATGACTCAAAACTTTTTCAATGAATAATCGACCGAACCTTTCCGTCTCCAATGTACTCTTTACATTGTTGCTTGTACGAAATTAGTCATTATGTTGGAAATATAAATTATTGCAATTTCGGTTGATATCATATGTATGGACAGCTATATGGAATTTATCTATGTATTGTAACAAAATCTACGGTTTTGAAAAGCGTATTAAATTAAATTCATATTACGATTTATACAGCTTTGAAAATGTTACAATTTTTTATTGTTGAGGGTTTGAATATTTTTGAGATACTTAAGGTTAGAGTGTAGTATACTTAAGGCTAATCTTTTGTTTTCGAACAATTCTGCTTTATTCTCATGTTTAATGTTATTACATGTACATATGAGTTACATATGAGTAACTAATTAAGGAAGATTAAAGGTTCGCTAAGGCTACCTACCAATTCATTGTAGCTATTTATAGAGGGAAAAAATCAGCTAAAATTGAAGATTTTGCAGTGTTTTAAGATAGCACGGTCCATGGACATTCGGGATGTTCCATCATACTACAATAATATAGAAACAAGAATTCTTAATGCTGCATATTAATAATTAAAATTCATTAAACTATGTTTCCCTCATTCCCTCAGTCAATATGAAATTGACTGCAAAGATATACCTCGTAAATCCTTGAAATGATCTTCCTTTTTCACCTTTATCCAGACTCTCAAGTCTTCTCATGTCGACATTAGTAAGTTCGAAATCAAAGATCTGTAATTTTCAAAATTAATTATTACTAACTACGTATTTATGCAAAACAAATACATATATATTATATGTATTATGTACAAGAAATGCGCTTCAAAATGAAGTTGAAAAACATTACACTAATGTTTTGCCGAAGACGCTCAGAATTTGTACTTTTGGGAATCACCACGATTCCTAGTTGAGTAAGGAAGCGAAGTAAAACTTGACCTGTGGTTTTCCTATGCTTTTTAGCAATTTCTGTGACTACAGGATCTTGCAAAATGTCGTATAAAACTGGCTCGCTAGATTTACAGAACAAAGTGAAATCAATAATAAATATTTTGCATCATTATCTAAAAGGAACCATATGTCTTGTACTAAATAAGTTAGTTGAATAATGCATTGAATTTAATAAGACGTACATTCCAGGAATTTTATAATTTTTTCTTCCCGGAGAACCCAAAGGACCATAAGCACAGATTGAAATATTATGTTTCGCACACATTTCACGCAAAGGCTTTTGTTGGAAATAGACCTGAACCTCAATCTAAAAATTAAATCAATACCAACATTTAGCAAAGGCAAATAGAAACTACAGATTTGGTGACAGAGTTATATTACAAAAAGTGAATCATGTAATTGTTAACTACTTGATGGTTTGCGGGAGCAATCTTAGCCACCTTCATAATCCGATCAATTTGCTTTTCGTTGAAATTGGAAAATCCAATGGATTTCGCTCGTCCAGCATTGACTTGGTCTTCCATAGCTTTCCAAATAGCTTCTAGATTGGTGGTTTTGTCATATAGAATTTTTCCATCTTTCATTGGAACCAATTCTTCTTCTGACACAAACTTAAGACCCACAGGATAATGTATCAAATATAGATCAACATAGTCCAACTGAAGGTCCTTCAATGAAGATTTAATGAATCGTTCTACCAATTCTGGGTTCATTCCAGTCCATGGGAGCTGTTTTGTATTTTAAAATTGCATTGAACCGACAAACTCGAGACAATTTTATTATTTCGCTTTTAATGAGGATTTTACAATTTTAGACCTTAGTTGTAATGAATAAATCCTCCCGTTTATTCTTTCCAGAACTGATCCATTTTTTGAGTGCCTTTCCAAGGCTTGCTTCATTCCTATACAATGTGGCTGTATCAAAATGCCTATAGCCTGCTTGAAGAGCTAAATCTACAGCGTTTTCTAATTCGGCAGGGTCTTCAGACTGCAAAATGTATTACAAAATGACATGAAATTTTCATTGAAATAATATTGTGTCGCATTTAAAAAAAATCGCCACCTTACCTGCCACGTTCCAAGACCAACTAATGGCATACGTTGTCCATTTTTAAAAGTAATATTTTTCAGATTTTTTGCAGAATTTTCGCTGTAAGAGTCTATGATTACGATATCATTTGACATTTTGAAAAGTTAGACTTTCTGTCAGTTTAGTTGATGTCCAAGTCAATTTAAAAGTGTTGGTAAAGGAAGCGAGCGAATAATAAAAGTGATCTAAGTAAATGCAATAGTAGATTACCTACATTAAATTACATGTCCACTTCATTTTATCATCAAGTACCTACGCAATTTTAAGTCACGAGTACTTGAGATTTTCATGCATCGAGTAGGCAGTATCAGCATCATCATCGATTGTCTGACCACCGTTTCAGTCTAATGTATGTTTAGCTTTAATATGGTCCAATGTCTAAACATATCAATTTGCAATAATATATTCCTACTATAATATCCTACAATACAATACAATCTTGAGTACACGGGACCTTGAGAATCAATTCCATGGATAGGGTAAGCTTAACAATTTATTATATGGTAACAATAGTATATGGTTTAATCATTTCCATGTTATCAGTTATGTGTTTGCAAATTACATGTTCGTAGTTGTAACTGACTGATAAAACATAAGCATAAATGTGACAAAATTACGTAGATGAGTGATGAGATGTTCATGTCATTTATGCGGCTTATATTTACAATGCATATTACACAATAATAAGACTTTAGGTACGAAAACTTCTTTCCTATCTGTGTCATATTGTTTTTATCAATCAAACTATAATGTGTACATTATGTCAATGGTGCGAACGGTTGTACAGAGATATGCTTTTATACACTGTAGCTGTAAATACTAATTATTAGGTAGGAGAATTGGAGCAGACAAATGGAAATATGTTGTTTGTAGGGTATTTGTAAAGTGTAAAGCATTATTAAATCCTTTTACTTTCATTCAACGAATATAAATATCGTTATAAATTGCGACGCATTAAATAACTAAAAACTCCTCTTTTTGGAACCGGAAGTGTAGCTGGTGGGAACTGATGAGCACATTGAAAAGAATGTACAACATTTTTTCAAACCTTGGGTCATATATATTGCTCTTTTTTCTTCTGAGTTACTTGAATTTGAAACAACGGTTTGTTGGAAATGAAAATTCGGACTTAAAAATTGAAGACTTTCATATATTTTTACCGAAAGAAAATTTTCTATTAAAAAATCACTGATGAAAAAGATACAAAAATTGAATTTTTTTTAAAAACTTTTACTCTATATTATACGTATAAACAAGTTAATTCTATTACTTCCGCTTCCAAAAAAATCCGATTACTTCCGCTTCCAAAAAATGAATTTATTTCATTTATTTAATGCACACTCTGCGAGACAATCTGCTGCCAAAGGGAGATGAAAAATACTAGAATTACAAACATTTGATCATTTTCATCTTTCGGATTTATTAAAATGCAAGTGAACACATACTGATTAATATTAATATGGAACTATTTGTAATATCATTTAATTGTTTCTAAACTGGAATATTCGGTATTCGTTTCTGGAGTATTCATGGCTCTTTATTTCTGCTGATATCAAAGCGATTTTCAAGCCTCAACCGTCCATGGACATTCAGGATGTTCTCTCATGCTACCAACAGGAAATATGCAAAATATGAGTCAAGTTAGGTGTGTTGATTTAAATGTACTATTTACTATATAAAGAGTTAAATCTACCTATCAAATCCTGGAAAAGAGCGTCCCTTTTCTCCTTTATCCAAACTTTCAAGTCGTCTCATGTCCACATTGGTAAGTGCAAAATTGAGAACCTAAAATTGAAATTTAAGACATACTAATATCTGCGAAAGGAATAACTTTAAGGTATTTTCATATCATAAGAGTAAGTAACAATAATAAAATCTAAGAAACTAACGCCAATATTTTGCTTTAATCGCTCTTCATTCGTACTCTTAGGGATCACTGCGATTCCCAGTTGTGTAAGAAATCGCAGTAAAACTTGGCCTGGAGTTCTCTTATGCTTTTTGGCGATTTCTGCGACCACAGGGTCTTGCATTAGATCTGGTACTACTGGATCCCTATATATGTGTAAAGTTCAGAAATTGAAATAGTTAATGATAATGAGAAATAGATAATGTAGGGAAAGTAATTAGTATTTAGTATGTACATACATGCCAGGAAAAGAGTAATTTTTCCTTCCTGGAGAACCCAAAGGTCCATAGGCGCAGATGGATATATCATACTTGGCACATACTTCACGTAGAGGCTTTTGTTGGAAATAAACTTGAACTTCCACCTAATGGCAAAAACGTTAATTCAGTTTGGTGCAGAAAACAAATTGCTAATAAAAATGGCAAAAAATAATTAAAACTGAAACCAAGTTTTTTGATTATTTGGGAAATTTTTCTGGACAAAATTTTGGGCAGTCAATTAAGCAGTATAATAAAGGACATTTTTTCTCTAATCTACCTGGTTATTTGCTGGTTGAATCCTAGCCACCTTCATGATTCTTTCAATTTGTTTAGGATTAAAATTGGAAATTCCAATGGATTTCGCTCGGCCAGCAGTGACCTGCTCTTCCATGGATTTCCATACTGCTTCCAAATTGGTTGATTTATCGTACTGAACTTTTCCATCAACCATAGGAATCATATCTTGCTCAGTTGTGAATTTAAGTCCCAAAGGCCAATGCACTAAATATAGATCAACGTATTGCAATTCAAGGGCCTTTAGAGACGATTTCAGAAATGTTTCTACCAATTCCGGCTTCATTCCATTCAATGGGAGCTGAATTCATTAAAACACATAATGATTTTAATACATGTGTGTTTAAGAGTATAAATAATTAATTATTAAACTCAACTAGGTATGTAAGTGCATATAAAACCTTTGTCACGATGAATAAATCTTCTCGTTTAACCCTTCCTGAACTAGTCCACTTTTTTAAAGCTTTGCCGAGCCCTGCTTCATTCTTATACAAAGTCGCCGTATCAAAGTGTCTATATCCGGCTTGAATGGCTAGGTCTACGGCATTTTCTAATTCTGCAGGGTCATCTGTCTGTATTTGTACACTCCATTATTATGCATATAAAAATGTCTTGAAACACTACGAATAGTAATTATTCAACTTGTTGTTTGTAAGGAAATCAATTTACCTGCCACATGCCAAGACCAACGAGAGGCATTTTATGTCCATTTTTGAAAGTAATATTCTTCAAATTAGTGGCACCAGATGCGCTATGAGCATCAACAATTATAATATCAGACATCTTGTACAGATGGTTGAGAACTGAGGTGCAAATTTACTTTTTAATAAAATTACGAAAGACTCAACAATGTAATTAATATTCTTTTGTCTTATATAAGTGATCAAATCTAAAAACATTAGCAAAGTACATTTTATCCTTTTTATCAGATAATACATACAAGCATTTATTCATTTCGAGTGCATTTTAAACATCAATTTATGAATAGTGATGTAGTGATAGCTTGTTAAATACAATTCATTACTTTCGGATACATTATCATTAAAAAAGTATTTGAAAAATCGGCACATTTCGCAACAGATTATATTGATACTACTTATATGTACTACATTGTGTGCATTTTTATGTTGGTTTAGCAGCAGAAGTACTCAAATTTATCATTGATTCATTTTGAAGCATGTCATGTTAATGTTTTGAAAAATTAGCTTTTGATTGCACAGCCCGTGCTTTGCAAACCGCAAATACTATTCTGTACTATATTGTCAGGATTCTATTAAACTTTGAAACACTAACATATTATACAGAGTACTCGAACTGAACTCTTAAAATTCCCGATGTGATAAAGGTGTCACGGTGTCAGTTGAAATGGTTTACACATTGTGTGTTATCTTTGAATTGCATCATTTTTACGTAATATTTGAAGTAATAAAATATAATAACGATGTCAATGCTGAAAGTGTTATGCACGCTTTTCATGTAATTACCTAGTTTGAATAGTTTGAAGAACTGCATGGATCATTAAGGTAATTATATTAGGACAAATATAATGGTTGAGACTTAATTCATTACATCAGAATAAAATAGATCATAAGACAAATGACATTTTAGCTTCCAAGCGTGTAAAACAATTTTGTGCGTCTGCAACTAATATATGAACAAATGAAAGCTTTGAGACTGTAAACAAGCCAAGTACTCATAAAATTCTCTCAATGCTTGTCGACACATTAAGAATTCGTCACATATATTAAAACAATGCCGTTCTCAGTACATAAAGTTGCACAAAGTGTAGCAGTGTTTGTTTGTGAATGGGGGATGAACACGTAACACATTATAGTGTGTAGCTACTACACCTACCCAAGTACAAGCAAGCACAGGAACGATTTACACACACCACACACATGCAACAGTCAAAGAACTGTATAAATTGCTCAGATAACAGATAGGATATAAATAAATGGTAAAACGGGTAGGTGTCACAAGGAAAATGATTTAAGTAGCTTAGTCAAACTCATTTGTAAAATGTGGAAAGCAATAATAACGAAATGTAAATCATAGACAAAATGTATTCTTGAGTTTGCCCTGCCTTGTGTTCCACATATCTACAATCTACATACTACACACACACACAAAATGCACGGCGATACATAAAGTTATTCTTGCATTCGTACGATAAAATTATAATCTGTCCTGATGTGTCTGGCAGATTAGCAGACATGCATGTCATGTGCCAGCCAGTATAACATACGTCTCACAATTTTCATACTGGCAATAATAATAATAATAATAGCTGTATATGTATAAACACATGCGTTAAGCTTCCCGTATGATATTTTCTTTTAAATGTGCAATAGCATGAACACAGGGGAAAAAGATGAGGTAGTACATTCGGTTCGGTAATAAAAATAATAAGTAAAATGTAAACGTACACACTTGTGTGTGGATGAGAATAGCGGTAGAGTGAAAGAGATTGTCGGTGTTTGGTTGGGTTGGGTGTATAATGTTGTCTTGCAAAGAGTCTCAATCTCCCCGTAATATAACGCTTGGTTTCGTGGGCATGACAGTTTGCCATCAGAACGACTTCAGCATAAATGAAATATTACAGTTCTAGTGTACTGGTATGTAGTGCAAGAAAGTTCTTCATCAAATCCCACTATGAATGTTTGACTATTCTTGCTCACTATCAAAAATATATGAAATGGATACCTTTAGATACTTTAGAACAATACCAGCTTTGACTTACTACACTCTTCCAGCTAAATATAAATAACTGTGTCATCATTCTAAGAATTGTGCTAGTGTTATATTGTAGCTCTAGCCCAACTTGTATTTGTACTACACATAAATGAGTAAGTGTATTATTATTGTGAAATGAATGTAAAATCTAAAATGCAAATAAAATATTGAGGAGAATATTAAAATCCACTTGTGTGACTGCTGAATGAATGCTAGTGGTGGTGTAGTGGTAATAAATGGTTGGTTAGTGTGTGTTATGTGTGGTGTATGTGTACACGTAACATACATACTACATACGTTAAGTGCAAAGTCCATTAACATGTGTTTTCTTCGGGTGATTTGACATGACTAGACTCTTTAACTCGGTGTTGGCCATAATATAGAAACTGCATTTACACTGAACAGACTTTTCGTCCAAGCCGCAAAGCAGAAGGAAATTAAAGGAAACTCAAGAAGAAGTGTGTTGCATTTGCATGTACTCTGTCACTAAATAAACCTACTTAAGAAACACAGCAAATGTGTACATGACTGAGACTGTAAATGTAACACTCTCTCTACTCCATCATTCTTCTATAGGTACATTTACTAACACTAACTAATACCAAAATATTCGCATCACAGCTCTCATGCGCGATTCTTTTTTGGTGCTAAGGCTGACTAGATTTCAAGATTGCCGATTGCAGCTGTTTGAGGTGTACCAGCAAATCTATTAACTCATGGCTCGCATCATGCAAACACAAGTCTTAAAAAACACACTGAGATTATAATGTTAAAAAGATGTCATTTACATCTTACATTTCCTAAGGTGAACAACACTCCAAACTTTACCTGTGGCCTAAACAACAATACGTCCAGGCAAAATGTCAATTAATCCCACAGTAGTTCCAAGGGTAAGTAACTTGCACTATTTTCTTTCAACACATTTTTTAAATACCTTAGTATACATACATACATGGCTTAAATTACTACAGTTTACTATTTTTACATTATACACACCCACATTTACACACCTACAGGCAGTTACGTATGTACGCAGTAGTATTGAAGTGCAAAGTAAAGTAAAAAGTAAACAAACATTGTAAAACTGAGTCTTCTATAACTGCGTAGAAATGACGTGTATGTCAAAATTTTGTTTTCATTGCCCCATATTGTAGTAGGTACCGATAATTTTTTCTGAAAATATGCCTGTATGTACTTTTAGTTGCTAGTGCTAACTAGATATTATCGAATGAGGAAATAAAATATTTCCCATTGATACTGCATTTGATACTTGAATTTTTTTGCATTTTTAAGAACTATTACTGAAGTGAATCCAAATGTGAACCTGATATTATTAATGTTTGTCATAATGTCACACTCAAGTAATACCACATAGTATATACTATACATTGTATGCTCATAATTAAATGCGGGTATTTATATTCACGGATTTGCATAAATACATACAAGGCCGTGTACAGGGTGGAGACGGGCATTGCCCCGAATTATTTTACTGTCAACGAGCAAAAAATCGCAAAATTGGCTTTACCATCGAATTTGATACACTTCATACCTATGTCGATTTTGGCCTAAATTTGCTAAATTTTTTGTGGTATGCTGGATAATATAAAAACACCTTTGCACGTCATATTGGGATTTTGACCTAGATTTTTGGATGCATAAACTTGCATGCTTAGGCTAGGTAGGCACCCGGTAGGCCAGGCACGATGTTTTTAAAATTAATTTACTGACTGCATTTATGTGTATGTTGATTGGTGTATCAACAGATTTTAACACAAATATTGGACCACTTGAATGTAGAAGAGCTTGAGAATTGTCGGCTTGTGAATACTCAATGGAACGAAGAAGCTTGTCGTATTTTACAAAAAAAGAAGACGGTTCTTTTTAATAGTGTGGAAGATGTATGTACGTATTTATCAAGATTCACCACTTCCTTAACAGCACATTCCCCTTACCCTCACAGCACGTTCACATTTTTTGTTTCCATACAAAGAGAAATGCTGGGTAACGTGCATCCAGAAATCATGGACACATTCTTGGATTTGTTCGGGCCTCGAGTAAAATCTCTACATCTTAGTCTTGAAGAATCCCAATTTGGCCGAAGACACTTTGAGGAATTTTTGAACGAAAAATGTCTTCCTAACCTTTCAACTCTATCATTCATTTTCAGTGGGTCATTCGGACTTATAAATACAGAGTTCGCCAAGAAACCCTTGAAAGCTCGCATCAACCTACCCAAGCTGAATACAATATGCTTGCAGATAATTGGACACGATATTGTTGTTAATGTGGATGCAGTAATAAGGAACTTGATCATCGATACAAAAACTCTGGAAAAAATTACGTACCAAATTTTTGGATTAACGAGTGACTACCTGAATCAAGATAAAACGTTAGCAGAAATTCTTGTTAACAATGTACTTTTTCATCCAGAAGTTAAATTGCTGAATGTAAAAAGCCTTGAGTATTTAATGCCCGTAAGCGACCAACAGTTAGTCTTGTTGACCACCAAGGCGTTTCCTCGGTTAGAGCTTTGTTACCTGGAAATACTTTCCAACGTGCAATGGGGTACCTTGGAATACTTTTTTTCAGTTTATGGACGAACGTTGAAAACTTTACATTTGGACACTTTTCCTGCCAACAGCCTTTGCAAGAAATATGAATTCTTTACCACAATGTCCAATCTTATTTATTTGTCTCTGGAATCATATGAAGGATCCTTAAAATTATCAAAGCTCCCTGCATTAAAAACCTTGCTCTTGAAGAGATTAAACGTTGAAGAATTCGTCAATTTGCTTGAACCCCACTCTCAGACAAATAATGTGTCTACTATATGTTTTGACAATTGCTCAATGATATCCACGGCCATTGCATCAAAGCTATCTTCGGGATTCCGTAACTTGAAAAGCATTAAGTTTGATAACACTACCGATGAAATTTTGCAGAGCATTTACAGCAACGTGCCAAGATTAGAAGAATTGAAAGTTGGAGGAGATAATATCACAGATGAAGGAGTTTGTGGGTTACCACATTTTGTTACGAAGCATGTAGATGTTATCGTCAACCTACATAAAGTTGCTCACTCGCTTCGGGAACTTCCGTTCATCGGGGATCTTAAATGTGTGTACTGCTATGTTATAGTCATATGTATTAGTAGATTTTATCCAAGAAAATTTTACGAATACTAATTTCATATCACATTTTTACACAAAAACCTTTTTTGTATCCCCAATGAACCAGATTTGAAAACATTGGAATTGGATTCTCAAAAAGTTTCCGATGTTTCTGTCGTTTTTGGAGTCGCAAAATGCTTCAATTTAAGGAAACTCCGTCTGTGTTGTACAGGAGGGGTAAGATGTTAATCGTTTTTCTTGCGATACTAATTTCTGAATTAACTCGCGTTAATTAACAACACATTTACTAAATTGTGGAGATTCTTTATGGTAATAATCGTACCTAACTGTTTGTCGTAATGTATCTACTCAAAGCAGCAGCATGTGAACATTTTTAAAAGAAAACTTTATTTATAGTAGGTAATGGCCAAAAAATGCTTTAAGTTTAGAAAATTAGTTATATAACATTTCCATCGTTAGATATTACTAAGTTGTTCCATTTGATTTGAATAATGATCCTTAATGATCCTTAATTTATTATGTCTTGTGACAGTTTCTAAATCTAAACAGTTTCGCCAATTACATTAGCATTTTTTCAATCATTTAGTTGAATAAAGGAATCAGGTGAAGGTTGAGGAAATCCAAACTTTGCAATAATATATTTTTCTCTATTGGTCCTTAACAGTTATTAACAATAAAATCTGCACAAGAAACAGTTCGTTTGCCGGAACTTTCATCTGCAACGTTTTACGTTAGAAAACACGGTCTGCTTGATATGGCAAAGTGAGACAACTTTTTTATAGCATGACAAGACAATCTTGACATTATTTTTAAACCCATTGTGCAAATCCCTAATTAAAAATTTGACATCTTTGGATTCAGGATGAGAAGAGCGGTCCATGATGCCTACTTTGTGAGCACCTTACAATTTCTCTAATTGAACAGACAGCAGCCTCCTGGTGCGCCACATGAAGACTGAAAGAAATTATGCAAATTGAAATTCACCTCATAATAAATAATAACATAGTAGCCACTAATTGTAAGAACTCACTTTTATTCCACCTTCGAACACAAGTTCACACAACAAATACATTAGGTACCTGTAAGTGTAAGTTATGTCCTGTAGTGGTAATATAATTACTAAGTTAATATTAATCTATCGAGTACCTACCAACATTATACAAACCCATTAAATGTGTAGTCTGTATTTAGTTCGTAGTGTACGTATGTGATATTTTAAGACAGTGAATAAACGCCATAAATAAGACAGTTTCTGCATTCAATCTTCTGAAGGAAGTTCCAGGAAATTATATTTACTCCTTAAAGTTTGCAGACCATTGTTGGAGAACTAAAATATTAACATCATTATTGTAAGCATTTCATATTCCATGTATATGTATGTAAAAAAATGCCTAACATAGGTAAGTATATTTTATATCATAAGCAAGTAAGCTTCTTGTAATTAAATGCATGGTACTTGCCCCTGACTTCCACATACGAATGTTTTTCAGGTTTGGTAGAAGGAAGATTCCATGAATCAAACTTTTGTCTGTAAAAGCAAACTCCCCAGGTTTATAATTTTTGTATTCACCAACTACAGTCAGATATATAAGACCTAGATGGGCAAAACAATTCAAAATTAATTCTACATTTTGACTATATATTATTATCATTTCTTATTTTGTTGCTGCACAGCTATAGCCTAATTATGACGAAAATATTTAATACTTCATACTTAGATTTACTTACGTAATATAACAATAATAAAATTGCTAATACCTATGTACAAACGCATATATTACAGATAAAGTTAAAAAAATATCATATTTGCGTATACTTGTAAGTGTGGAAATGCCATAGTTCAGTTTCTTATACCCCTCAGCAAAGGGTTGACCATTACAATCAAAGCGGTCATCACATACATCTCGTGGTAAGCCCACCATTACGTCGTCTATATTCACACTGGCACATTTCCTCAGATCTAATGTAATTTCTTCAAGAGCAAATAAATTCTGAAACACATCTCTTAACAAGTGCCTTGATTCAGGTGAAAACATAAGTCGTATTCTCGTCATATTGGGAAACGTTTGTGGGAATAGTCGTATGACAGTCGAATTGATGCAATTGACACTTAGCTCAATTTGCAATTCTTTTAGCGTTACACAGGACGAGTTGTAAAAGAATGGTTGAATATCCATATTAAACTCATTGCAGCTAATAAAATTAAGTTTCCTTAATTTTGGAAATGTTTTGTAAGAGAATCCAGACAATGAAAGTTGACAACTATCGCCGTAAAAAGCTCCTTCTAATGTAAATTCTGTAATATGCTCCATCAAACGAGGGAGTCTTATTTCCTTTGCTTGGTCACATTGGGAATCGATTATTTTTAAACATTTTAAACTTTTTCTTTGAAATTCCAAAAATGTTGTTAGAGCTGTTGTATCAACTAAGGGTTTGCGAAGCACAAAAATCAAGGATGTTAAGTGAGCACTCAAATTTTCTAACTTTCCTAATTGCATTTCATTACATGGTAAACTAATTCTTAGATGTTTTAATTGGCTCAATTTACTCTGACAAATAACATCGAGAACTTCTCCTGGCCAAACCAAGTTTTCATTATCAGCCCAAAGCACAATACTTTGTAAATTACATGCTGTGCGCAAAATTGACGAGAAAAGATTTTTTCTTGTTGTCAATAACCCAGTTTTTAAATTTGGTCGCAATTCTCCCCGTAAATTATTGCTGAATTCCAAATCTAAGAGTTTTGTAAACGTGACATTTTTGAGACAATCTTCAGAAAATTCATCTGCACTTTCATGCGCCAAGGTTATAGCAAGTCTCTGAATTATGGAACCGTAATTTGTAAGGAATTCGTCAACAAGAGGCTTATTGATTGGTGCAAGCATATTCGGTCTTAACTCGAAATTCACATAGGGCACATTCTCGTTTTTTTCCATAGCATGCATAAATAATTTTATTTGCTGGATATCAGGTCTCATTTGAAACATATTTATTCTACGCAGGCAGCCGAAAACAATAAATACACTGCGGAGTGTTTGTTGAAGGGCTCTTGTAGCTTCATTAAACCATTTTGTACAAACCAATCGACAACTCTTTAAGTCTTCCGACGATAAATGCTCAAAAACCTTCTCCAGAATCTGTTGAAATAATTGATCCCAATAATAATTATAACATGTAAACAATGTAAAACATACTAAATTAAGTATTGCGCAAGGAAATGCATTACCAAATCCTGAAGAAAAGGATTATATTGCAGTTTTTCTATATTCGTTGTTTCTGTAGCCATTATTTGCTGTATACACCAAATTGAATAAACAACAATTAATAATGATTCGGAATCAATTTAAGCGAAATATTTTTGAGAGCACCTCAACTGCGCCTTAACAATTCAAAGGAGTGAAAGTGAAATCCTCCAAATCCGACAACCTGAACAAGTATATCGCCGAAATTTGCAGCCACTGCAATATCTTCCCGTGTAAATTTGCACAATGAACTTTTAGTACTTGTATGTATACATTATAACTACAGTACATTTCAATTACACTCTATTCCTTTAAAGTTCGTCTTGTACGCGCATATTAATTAAATAGCAAAATGTGGCAAATGAATCAGCATCAAAAAATCAATTAAGTGTAAAATCTAGGTCTACTGAGAGTTTACACACAATCAAAAGCCGAAGTATTACAAAACCCCCCGAAATCAATTTTTGGATACGGCCATGGGAGCATGTATGTATGAAGTAAAAAATCGACGTAAAGATGCGTTACAATTTACAAATAACGATTAAAAATGTACAAAAAACCTGTTTAAAAATTTAAAGAGGAATATTCAGTCCTAAATAGCTTGCATTTGCATTTATTTTTTATTTTATCTACATAATATTTGTAGAGCCATTTAATATTAACTATAATATGGAAAACATTTCCATCTTACAAAAATTTAGCAGCTATAAATTGCTCCAAATCAATACGAATTCTTCAATTGATTTACAAAGTCATTTGAAATACAGGGAAGAAATTAAACTACCCAAACTGGAAATACAGTAATTAATTGAAATAAAAATCTTTGAGCTTTGCATTTAATTTTTTTATCCAATCCAATTATCCAATTATCCAAGAGAGGAATCGGAGGAATATTGATTGAAGCTGCAAGCTGGAAATTATACATGTACAGCGGAGCATTCAAATGGAGATTTTTCACCTTTCTTTGCAATAACATTGTTTTGGAGTTTTGGAGTATTTGGTCATGAAGGTTTACCTTTTTAAATCTTCTCCCCATGAAAGGAATGACAAATTTGCAAAAATTTTATCCAGAGCCAGTCACATTCCAGTACTAGTGCCAGTGATATCCTTCGAATTTACGAACTTGGAAATTTTGTTAAGGGAAATTAAGGACTCAGGATCTTACGACGGTATGAGTATAAATGAAAAAATCAAACATTGTAATTTGTCTAAATAAATTTTGTGATACTTTATTTTTGACGATGTCTGTTTCAAATGAAATAAATTGCATGTTCGGTTTTAGATTTTTAATAGCATTATTTTTAATAGCAATTTTTTATTAGGAATTATATTATCAAGTCCACGTTGTGTTGAAAGCCTGGAAAGAGCGACTGATTGTCTTTCAGATCAAAAGAGAAGATTAATTAAATCATCTTGGAGATCGAAGAAGTTTTTTTGCGTCGGTCCTGCTACAGCGGAAAGAACAAAACTATTTTTTAAAGAAGCTCTAAGAACATTCTCTTCTGAGTTGGAATCGGAATCTGATGATATAACAATTTTGACATCCACGGATGGAAATGCCGAATCATTAACTCATTTAATTGCTAATGGTACGGTACAATGCCCGTTAAATTAATAATTCTAGCCACACTATCCGTATAGATTTAACGATACAAGACACAACCCTTGTGTTACAAAAATAATAAAAAATTTAAAATAACTAACTATGAATTTTTTCAGAGACTTTAAAGCTGCCGTTGTTGTACCCATGTGGAAATCTTAAAAGGGATACTATAAGCAATGCGTTAAAAATTGCAGATATTAAAACAAACCATATTGTTGTTTACAGCACTATTCAGAATCCTGAATTAGAGAATATAATTAAGACCAATGTGCTAAACGAGGCAAAGGTAAACTGTAATATAACAAAAGAACATATTCTTATTCAGAAACCCTTAAAAACTTTTTTGGTAATAACATTACGACACAAAGCTAATAGTTTTTTTATCATTTTTTAAAGGATGATCTGAGTGTTTACGTCTTTTTCAGCCCATCAGGAATTAATTTCGCTGCTAATTTATTATCTGGGCATTTTGCATCAAAATATGTAAATTATTTCATCACATAGCAATTATAACATTATGTACTACAACTACGCATAATTATTCCTTTACTGAAATGTGAATTCCTCAATTATGTTTTATAGATTGTCGCCTTAGGTGCTGTAACAAAAGAAGCAATCTTGAAAATAGGCTCAATTGATCCTAGTAAGGTATACCAGTGTGAATTTCCAACTGAAGAAAGCTTACTAAAAACTATATCCGATATTGTGGCAAAAAACGGAACAAGCTCCGTTAATTAAACCAATATTACAATAATCATTAACGAGGTATAAGTATATCCATTAAACGATTCACTCGATTATTACGCTTATATTTTTGAGGAATATTACATAGCATTATTTTTTATCATAATTAAAAGTTTCAATTTATTGGGAAAGATTTATTGTATTTCTTCATATTTTATAGTTGTTGACATACATCATGAACATCATCCCAAAAGTTTCAAAGCTCTCTAGTGCTGTGTGGCGTATTCTTGGATGCAACCCTGGTCCTATGACATTGCAAGGTACAAATGTGTACTTGGTAGGAACAGGACCGAGAAGAACTCTAATTGATGCTGGCCAAGATGGATTTCCTGATTACTTATCTAACATTTCAAAACTTCTTAAGGATGAAAATGTCGAAGTAGATAAAATAATTATCACTCATTGGCACAAAGATCACATCGGAGCCCTGCAAGAATTGTACCCCATCCTAAGACCGAAGTCACCTACAGATTCAAGTCCCCTGCCTGTTTTCAAGTTTAAGCGATTGGAACTTGAAGATGACCCTATTCCTTCTTCATACAATCAACTTCAATATCTCACAGATAACCAAATAATCAAAACGGATGGAGCAACACTTAAGATAATCTACACCCCTGGACACACAACTGACCATGCCGTTTTATATTTGGAAGAAGAAAATTCGTTGTTTAGCGGTGACTGTGTTCTTGGTGAAGGAACAGCTATTTTCGAAGATTTATACAATTACATGCGCTCATTGGAGAAAATTAAAGAAATGAATCCAGCATTGATATATCCTGGCCATGGTCCAGTAGTTACAAACCCTGTCGATGTCATCAGTTATTACTTGAAACATCGAATGGAACGAGAAAATCAAATTTTTGGTGCTATCAAAAACTCGAGTAAACCTCTGAAACCTTTAGAAATTGTGAGACTAGTTTATACAGATACGCCTGAAGTTTTATATCCTGCTGCAGAAATAAATGTAGGTCATCATTTGTCCAAGCTTGTAAAGGAACACAAGTTACGTCGGAATGGCGATTTGTACTCTCTAAGTGATTCCCAGGGGAAATTATAATTTTGTTTCATATTATAAAATATAATTATGTACACTGGCGTAACTATAAATTGGGGGCCCCTATGCAAGATCCGCTTTTTGGGTCAAAAACAATGTAATGTACATCAAATTCGCGCGTAGCGCAAAAAAGCGCTTGTTATTTTTGCACTTTTATGCTAAAATAACCTCATTTTATGAAATATTCTCCTTTTGGGGGCCCCTTAACCGTGGGGGCCCCTATGCGCCGCATACCTTGCTTAGGTGCTACTTACGCCACTGATTATGTATCATTCAATTTTTCATACTTAACAATTGAAATATGAATGGTTGATATTACTTTACTTTAAATATTATATTCCAGTAATATTTATATTTGAAGACTTTATATAGTAATAGAAAATATTATAATCTAGTATCTGGAAGTATGTAAACAATTAAACATGGGCATGTGAACTGTAAGGGTTAGGTAGGGTATGTATTTCCAAAGAAGAAAGTTATAATATTATAGTACCTATTGTCGGAACGTAAAAATTAGAGCTCAAAATTGCAAAGGAAATTGTGCAAGGTTATGTGGAGAGCAATTTTAATATTACACTATTGTTGTTATGGATTCAGGGGCAAGGGGTTTTCAGCAAACGTTGCAATTTTTTAACATGGGGAAGAAAACCGAAAAGGCTCTAATAATTACGAGTTGACAGTAGTATACCTATAGATGGCTTGTACTTTAACAGGAGCAAAATAAATATTTTCGATTTATTTATGAATAAACTGCGCTGACATTACATCTATGGATTGCCTAATGAGAATGACACGGTAAAAGAACATCTTGTCATTTTTTGAGCATAATAACTATAATAACACTTGCAAGTTGCGACTAGGGAAGTAACTTCCGGTAGTCAACTGCTGCCAATTGAACTTTAACTTCTGGAATTAGTTTTTTAGTTGAGCTAAAATGTAATTACTAAAATAAAGCATAGTTTTATTCAAAAATTACAAATTCGTACGGTTCAAATAAATCTTTCTGTGTAATAAAAAATATAAGTTCCTTGGTGATATTTAATGATAAATAAATACTACTATGCTATCAACCAAAACAGCTCTATTCATTGGCATTTTCACTATAATAATGGTTATAAGTTTCCAACTAAATATTATTTAGTTGGAAACTTAAAGAAACTTGTTTCGCTGCATTGGTTCAGTTGCTGAAGTTGTATTTTAAACTTCCAGAGCTTTAAAGGTGCACGTTTTCAATGGAACCTAAAAAAGAGGTTGAACAAGGTATGTATTATGTATATTATAATCTTTCTTTGTAGATTATACATCGTAATGGATTTAGGCTGATGATGAGATCAATGTCATTGATATTGTTATACTCATAATCGTACATCGTACCTTATTAGTATATAACAGGGGCCCTTCAACGCATACATTTTTGGCATTTCATTATGTATGGTACTTATATGAACGAATTATGCTCAGCGCAAATTAATAAAGATAAAAATTCCCTAGTGAGGTAGTGAGTACAGTTAGTATACGTTACATTCAATTGGTACCTATGCATAAAACTAAAACCAGAAAGCAAATCAATACATTTATCATAAAGGTATCAATTATCAATTTACTTAAAATTAGTTAAAATGCTTGCCACTTACAGTAATAAATAAGTAAGAAAGGCCTGGTTAAAATTACTATATTCCAGGTCATGGAGAACAAATTAGAGTCGCTGTGTCGAATAAGAACAACAAAAATAACTTGCTATTAAAATTGCGAGGTTGGATTCCTGGAAATTCACTGAATAAGGTTGGAGCTCTAAGCCAAAATATAAATGACGATTTTCCGCCTGAGGCTCCATCCCATGCACGTATATATCTGTAGCATTTTCATAAAATCTACAATCCTCATTCAATTAATTAGCGTTGAAAATTATTTTAATTAATTTAATTTGAATTACTAGTAGCATCTGATGACATTGATTCCTTTGACGAATGGTTACAATCAACTGACAATTTTTTTATCAAGCCACGTGAAATGGTGTCAAATGCAATTAGTAAGTAGCTTCTTGATCTACAAAGTACAATACATGAAAGAAACCGAATGCATTCGCACAACGTAATAAATAATACACGTAATGGATGTTTCTTTTCGGATTAAATATTATTTGTTTGCAGAAATTACTGGAATTAAGAGTTATGCTTGCTATGATGTTTGCAATGCTAAAAACGGAGTTTTCTTTTCTCTGTGTCAAACTTCTCCGATGCCTTCATATTCTAAGAAGGATATTTCTCAAAACGCTGATCCGGTCAATTACATCTTAGTAAACCGAAAAGGTCGTAAAGTGCTGTCTATTGAAGGCGATTTCCGGAACTCCGGAGTTAGTTTTCTAAATTAAAATGAATTCAAAGTCAAATGAATCCAGACACATTTAAACAGTTTGTTGTATGAAATTTTTAGAGGGTGAATATATGGGTTAAAGGAATCAAAAGAGGATACATAGAACAGGATGGAAATGGAAACTACTCTTTATTCAATCGGTCTAATCAGCTTGTTTTTCTATTTGTCTGGAATGGACATTCAAATGTGATCATTATGGGAAACGCAGATAATAAATCATCTCCTATAGGAGAAATGTGCCGAAGTTTAACTGGTGTTCATCGATTGACAATTGGCAGTAATTTACCTGCTACATTGAATGCCATGCTCCTTGGTGTGCACATTGTTGTTGTAAGGATTTTTTTTAAATAATTTCTTCTTTTGTTGCTTTACTAAAACTAAATTGAGTTACCGAATTTTTTATTTTTACAGATGCACAAACATCTTTCAAGTGAATCGAATTGGGATATTGAGAAGGTGTTGTTCTTTGGTTTAATCTTCATGATCTTTGTAGCAGGAGCAATCACGTTCTATTGGCGCATGTAACACATGAATAATAAACTTTAATGTTATCATTCATACATGTAGATAAGTGCTTGCATACAATTATTCAGATAACCTTAAGTTTTAGAGTTCATATCTGCAACTAAATCTTGTGCAGCAGTTATTCAATAGTCACATAGAACTATGATTCAGTTTGTTAATAATAAATAAAAATCAACTCCATACACAAAGACCCGCCAAGGGGATATTACCCTTCCTTAAATTTTTCCAGCATTTGACCAAAAAAGGCGTTTTTGAGGTTTTTTCATTTGCACCCACGATATCATATAATGTATACGTTATTGACAGTAACACGAACACGTTAACACGTCTGCTTCCGTTTCTGCAAATGTGCTTGCGCTTCCTTACAGCACTTTAAAGCAGGTTTACAAGGTTTTCTTGAGTGTGTGAAATTAATAATATTGCTGTATGCTGTGTAGAACAGTCGTTTGTTGCCTTACAACGTTACAACTATCGTTTTAATTAGTACTTAAGTATTAATTTATTCCATTGTACTTTTTCCAAAACAAAAATGAATACGAACTCAAAAATCTATTTAAGCCCAATAACAATTAAAAATCAAATAGTAAATAAGCTTTATCTTTGCATGTATTATTGTACAGTTTAAAGTAAAGCTGCTATTGCATTAACCTATACAAAGGCTAACGAAAACAAAGTAACTACATAACATAATTTAGTTACATACATAATTTATTGTTCTATACTTCATACAGACAATACATAAAGGAGCCAAAAGGATAATAGACATTGTTTATAATAATCATCATAATCTTCAGTTGAACGACACTTTTCATCCAAAATTGATTGCTGATAATGAAATACAACGCATGAGTCTACAGACTGCAGATGTATAAATAATGTAACATAAATCATTCAGACGCAGACGGAGCAGGATAAAAATTAAACACACATAAACAGGTTGTTACACATTTGTTTGTATATATCATACACGTGCTCACTTGCAAAGTAAACAGTAGTACATAGTCTACATAGTAAAGTCTGATAGCCCTTCCAGTTCCAACCAAAAGAGTCAGAAAACTCTGTTATCCCTATACAGTCTTTGTATATTTATTAGAGTAATCTTTGACTTAATCCGTCCATTGAACGTGAAACAAAAAAGCTAGAATCAATAATTCGTATTGTAATGCCAATAATGATCTTACTTATCTGTCAATTGGAATAATAATGTAAATGAATTGCTGTTGCATACAGTATTGAAAACATTATCCCGATTTCCCGATATGGTGTTGCACTATATAGGACAATAGAAAACTACTAAACAGTATTATTCATTTATTCGGGACTGATAAGATATTTCGGATTTATCGGTCGGAGTAAGTTTGTCGATGTCTACAGAATACGTCATAACAAAATTGTAAACATGTATAAATTGCAGTATTGTCTTTACATTGAACCTGAGAGCATAATCCTTCTTTAAACATAATCATAATACTTGATTTTTGATTCCTAGTAAATTCAGTAAACTGCACTAATATTCTGCAACAAGCACTCTTTGCTTACATACATATACACATGAAAGTTAAAAATGTCGCTTTCCTTGTTTGATATACAAACTTTATTGCAAAATAAAATAATCCTCATAGCTTTTTACGATATATTGCATGTATTTTTACTTATCATTCTGATGAATGAAAAATGAAATGACGGAAAACACAATAATTGAAGTTGTCAAGTACATAAATATGAGTATGAGAGTTAAATGCTCTAATTTGCTACATAATTTTCAAAGAAAAATGATTCATACAAGTGATCGGTAATAAATTGATTACATTGCATATACCAATTATTGGTAGGTATACAACATCAATGTCACTACACCAGAATTTTGCTTTGCTTTGCCAAATAGTAATACACAAATTAATTGATTGCGCACGAACTCTTTTACAATTAACTTTTTTACAATGAAAAATAATCTCTACTTATATCTTTATGTATGCATATAAAATTATGATGATTCTTTTATTCTTAGGTTTAATGCATTTTACAAATATTATATGTATATTTACATAACTGTACAGATACTATTAACTAAAGGTGAATCAGAGAAAACTCATTGGAAAGGTAGGTAATGAATCGGAGATGTGTTACCGGCATTTGGGCAAAATGAACTAATAATAATTGTAACATTTATACGATATACGTGTATGTGTTTGTAATTTTATTATTGTTTATCTTCCTGTCTCGATAACAAAGCTATCCTGACAGACGTTGTTTGTGTGACGTAGTAGCTATGATTCTGGGATCACTAGTATTGTGTACTTTGTACTTTCATATAGTAAACAATTACTATTAACATTCATTGATTAAATGAGATACATAGTGTACTTGCCAATGTTTAAACATGAATGT
>JAQFYB010001121.1:0-36735 GCA_034694085.1 Pogonognathellus longicornis
TTAAACATGCATCAATGAAAAATTCATGTCGTCCAATAATGCGATGAATGCTATAAGCTTTTACATGTATGCACTATGTGCTATACATGGAGAACAGTACATACATACACCAAGACTGGTGTCATTTATAGGAAAGAAAGTGAAATTTCTATTTAGTGGTGCAATTCCGTTTATTGGGGAAAGTGGAGCAGGAAGGTGTAGGTATTCCAAATGGGAATTATTCTATTTTTCTACACAGAGACACTACACTGCACAACTATCCAGCACTACACAACATAACACAATAAAAATTCCAAGCGACACAATTGTCCCCATTTCGTTGTGCCCATCAAACCAAAGTACATGACTGAAAATTCATACCACTGTCTGCACTATAAACTAATACTACACAGTACACACTATCGCATAGGAGACTCTTGTGTGATACTGGTTTATATATTTGTGCACAGTTTTTGTATAATATTACTGCACTCGTATTTACTGGGGTGGAATGAGGAGACGTGCACAAATGTAGTAGTGGCTGCTCAACTGTGCTATTGTAGTTAATATAATCCAGATTTTGTTTAGTTGACTCCAGCACTGTCCAGTTCGTCCTTTCACTTTGGTTTCCTGAAATGGCACTGAGACAAACAACAGTATGTGCTCATTGTTGGTATACCTATGTCTCTCTCTGTCCTACTACATGCTGAAATAAATTAATCCTGTAGCAAAAGCAAAGGCTGTACAATATGAATGCTGCAGTACAACCCATAATGTTCTGAACCATCTATTTCTATTTATTTCCTCGGCCTTATGTCTAATTTACATTCGAACTCAACTAGAGCAAAACTCACGACATACCAAAACAAATACGAGTGAATAGACTTTGCAAAATGAAAAAGGTGTAAAATCCTTATAGGCATATCCCTAGAAAACTCAATACAAACGTACAGTAGTAATATATTTACTTATAGAAAGTAAAATTCGCAGTAAATGATAGTGAAAGTGATATATAGCAAAACACGACAGTACATGCTACGAATGTCAATATGTTCACACACTTTATATATCACAATACAATACTTTTTGGTGTATTTGAAGCTAAAGATATTTATACAAAATACATAGATGGGTTTTTTCAACATGGTTGTAAGAGTGGGTATATATACGTGTAGTAACTGTAACTGTAAGTGTATTATTTTTTAGCTACATGGCTCTATCGGTCGAATGGTTGCAGTTGTGTGGACTATTTTAAAATTGATGCATATAAATAATAGCAGAGGAAAGTCAACAGCCAGTGTGTATTTACTGGTGGTATTGTGCTTGGAATTCATTGTAGCGATGAGATGAGATGAGTGTTGTGTGTTGCAGGAGGGACAAAAAGATGAGAGGGCAGACGAGGAATTATTGAGGGCGCTATTGCATCTAATTCGTTTCTACAGTCGAATGGTTTAGTGGTGGATGGCTTTCTGGTGGATGTCAATAGCTTGGTTTGCCTCCTACTGTATTCTCCATCACGTATGCTTCAAAAAAACTCGGAATCTCATTCCATATTATTGAATTCACCTCTCACTCACTTTCTCTCTCTCTCTCTATGCCGTGTGTGTTGCGTGTGAGGAGAATTGTTCAGATAACACATACTCGTTTGTCTGCTCATCTCTGTATGTAGTCTATGCACTTTGCTCTATACTCACTTTTATGTAGTATATATTTTATAGCAGTACTAGTACATACAAAACAGATAGTAACGTGTTTCTGGGTAGAATTATTTCATTTCGTCCGAATATTGAATCAGAAGCTACTATACTATAAAGCAGTATTCCTGAAAACCGTGCCATGGAACGGAGCAATGGATGCTCAGATATTGATATATAGGTCGCTCACTTACATACATTACATCATCCTTAGAAATAGAAAGGAAATCATGGCTTCGTTATTTGTTGTGCATACACAACATACTGCATATGTATTGTACAATACATAATATACAGTAAAGTTTATAATATTATAGGTATGTATCGTGTCTGTGCCTGTGGTGTAGTAGATATACTGAGATATGTTTTCCATTTACGATTTACGTACTCTGCACAATATGTGTACACGGCATGCATTACATTTACATTGCAAGGTGAACTCGGCGAATTGCTCTTTATATAGAAGTGTGTGGGTTTCAATGTAATTTTATATCAAAATTCTTATATCATATACATAGTAGTATTGCTCAGTGCAAGTGAAACACTGGAATAAATAGTGTTACAGATTCATATACCTAGTCCGAAAATTCGGATTTATGTTTAATTCTTATTACATTTTATATGAGATACAGCTTGTATAGTATACTAACAATAAAGCTGGGATTGGATGCATTGTGTTGTTGGTAAGGTACGTATATGTTCATTCAGCAGTAGTGGACTCATCAAATATTTTCCTCACAAACGTATAATAGCACTAAAGTAAAGGCTAGTATTGGAGAGAGAGAGACCCGCATGGTACTTATTGAACTAAAAATACGAGAAGAGCACAGCAGCTCCGCTTGTCAATCTCATTCGGCTGCCTGGACAAGTTTCCGGTCTCAAATTGAAAACGCTCACGGACACGGATGAATTGCATATATTTCTTGTTTGGTTTTATTATTGTGAAATTGGAGAGCCACGTCGTAGTTGGAGTACGGAGTATGGAGAATGTATAGGGACACAGGGAGAGAAGAGTATTGTCTGTGTAGGGACGGATTGGAGAGATAAGTGAACTCATACTAACTAGTGTATGAAAATGAACGAAACCAAAGCAAAAGTGCTCACATCATCGCATCAATTTCAATATACATTGTAAATGTAATCTAGTCATTTTCCGTTGCACGCAAGCTTCTCCATCTCCGTGTTGTATGTTGTGGATTTGTACATTTACTTTTGTGTTTCATGCAAAACACAAACAAATTCTTATTTATTGCTCCTATTTCTATTTGAATGCACAAAACTCTGTAATGCACATTGCCCTTCCCTGTCTACCTCAACTGCCTTTTGGCTGGGCCGCACTGAATTTATTTGTTTCCTTATTACAGGTTGTGTGAAATAGAACTAAATTGTATTCAGGTGTGCATTTTACACTCGCCCATGTGTAATAAAAGTAATGGTGTATTATGGACACGACAACCACTCCATACTACACCTCAACCCAACACAATCCTCTGCAACTACTATAACTACTACAAACTACTACAATAATAGTAAACACTAGTAATAGTATACACTCAAAAAATGCTCATTCATTTGTTAAACCTTAATTTCATCAAAGAATCTACTCATGCAGCTTAATAACTTCGTGTGAAACAAAAAAAGTCATAAACCCATGTAGCAATTCCACAAAAAGTCTAAATCCTAAAAATCACAATCAGCCTTGTATTTATTAGCAACAGCCACCCTATACTAAGATATACCTAAGTTAATAACCTAACCCCATTGCACATTGCATTCCAATGACTATATTTTATTGCTACCTATTGCTAGAATTGCTACACATTGCTAATGAAGGCTGTATAGTAGCACATATGAGATTTATTTATCTTCAACGCTTCAACATATTTCACCATGTGCAGAATGAAATTGGAAATTGGGCAGCTGATGTTATGTTGTGTCACAGATGAAATTTTCGTAGTAATTTTGGTGTTACGCAACATTTCTGGACTACTTATACTGTCATTTCATCCCTCTCTTTCAATTTCTGCAGTTGGACACACTGTAATTGCCTATTTCAATTAGAAGTATAGAGAATGACTTGAGGGGAATTGCCAGGGACGTATACAAATACATCGTTACATGATGGATTCATCCTGTATGTGAACACAGGTCGTCGCACTCTTCGTCCACTTCTGCAATTACACATTACACAACTCTCTGTGTACATAAACGTGAAGAAGGGCTACACGAGCCGGGTGGCTGTGCATTTAGTTTGGTTTAGGAGTAGCCAAGTAGTTCATACAAATCGTGTTAGATATTATGACATGGCAATCAAATTTTCTATCTTGATAAGATTGGAAACAGATGGATGGACATACTTAGGTTATTTCCTAAGTGGACAGATTCTATTTTATCATACACACTTTCAGTTGAGGTAGAGACACTCAATTCTGGCACAATTCCATATATTTTATATACCTAGTAGTTGCTCTTCATGTTCACCCTTGTCCTTATGCTTGAGAGTGGTTCGTGTGTGGTTTTGTACACTGTGCTAGGTATATACTTGCTAATATGTGTAAAGACACGTTGAACTTAACTGGACTCATCCCGTGGACTCGTCCCAGTGGATGTGCTTTTACTTTATAAACTTTGGTGTGAGTACATTATTAGTTGACTGTGGTGGTGTCGTGTGAGTGGTTTCAAGGGAACGATATGAGACGACTAAAATGAAAGCAATGTCACACTCCTATGTACTTAATCCATCCACTCCATTTCCATTTACTTCACCTATACTAAATATCCAAGGCATTATATAATGTACTTGCTGTACAAATAGTAGGAGTAATGCCAACAGTATGTAGCTACTAAAATGCTATACCTAGCTCTAGCCAAGCCACTAAATACGTTTTTCCTCAAGTGCTCTCTTTAGTTGTATGATTTCATTTTCTTATAAACACGTCTCGTTTTTTGATACGTCTGGTTTTTGTTACAAGATCAATATTATGTGTAAGTCCATAATATGAGTGCTATAATGTGGTGGTATATGCATTCACATGGTCGTGTAGAGACAGTTGAGAGTATGGGTAGACTTGAACGCAAAAATTGTCAAAGAAGGAAACCCAATTTTCTCATCTCAATTTATTTGGTGGTGCGACCGGGCGGTTGACGTGACGGGCGTACAGTTAGATTGTCGTGTGCTGTTGCTCTTCCTTGGGTCACTGTCAATATCACTGGTCCTCTAAAAGTAAAGTAAAGTAAACAAAATGAGACAAGTAAGTAACTGTAAGCACTTCAATTGCTCCATACCAACATCTGCTTCTTCACACCTTTACATTTTTGATAACGTATACCTATCTACCCCAAAGGTTCGTTCGTTCACAAACATTGAGTTATACACGTTTGATACTGAACCCACATAGCTAAATGTGTGTCTAACTAATGTACAATGTACCTAACTATGCAGTCTTTGTAAGGTTACATACTATACTATACTATACGATTACATATTATACTATATACGAAATTTACGTATTAATACTTAGGTATAATATTTCATAGTAATTTCATAGAAGTTTCTGAATGGAATACCTATACCTCTCCACTATGTATTGTTATGTTGGTGGAATTTCGTAATTAATAATTTTATAGGTACTTACACTCTTTTAATCTAAATGTAAATTAATCTTGTCGATATGTAAGAATTATTATACCGCTGGCGCTAAGTGATGTACACACACTGACTACTATGACTTCTTTATAAATATTTTGTTTTGCGTATTTCCATCTAGTATAAGTAGGCAATTTCAATTATAGAAATTTCAATGGAAAGACTGTCAATACTTGTAGTTTCTTGCTGTGAACTGTTTAAATCATGCTTACCTACTTCAATCTACGTAGTCATGAAGAATTAAACTTTCGGATTCATACACACATACGGAGTTTCATAGCCACAATCTTGGGAAACATCGCTTTATAAAATGGGTGTAAATTATTACATGAATGAACCGAAATACTCCGTTCTACTTTATTTACAACGGCATAATATACTGAGGATTTCCATGTTTAAAAGTTTAGACCTATCAATAGTATTGTGAGTAATTAAACAAACCATGCAAACATGATTTGGTTAGGCAATTGCACATACTTCTCTGTACATAGTCCTATCAATTGGTAACGGTGTAATGCAGTAATGTAGATGAAAACAGTACTGATTGAATTACTTAACCATTGCATACTGAGAGCACAAGCAAACTGTATTACATCATATCGATTCTATTGTGCAAGTGGAATGAAAAATATTGCTTTACGAGCCATTCAATGTACATAAATCTAAAAATAATTATAATATACCTACTTTACTTTTTACCATTCCGCTACGCAGTAGGCATGTGTTCATCCTAATGAATTGTCATTAATTCCATGAGCAACATCAGACTTATTGGCTTAATTATTTAAAGAAATTGACTATAGGCAACAACTGAAAGAAAAGTCAATAACAACAATTGGAAAGGGATGCGCTTTCTTTGTATAATTGAATCTGTAGGTATACATACTGCTGTATTTTCTGTACACGCTTAGCCAAAAAACTACATGTGCTTGACTTGAACAGTTTCCTAAAATATAGCTTTGGCTTTCTTACATGTAATAATAGCCTAACTCATGCTATGGCAGAAGTATAAATTCAGAAAATCATATAAGTGTATTGCAGTAATAGAATAATGGTTGGTAATAAGGAGTGTATGGTGTAGGTGAATATTATGATGAATCATCTGGTGGGGCTGTTATTTTATTGTTTTAAAGAGAATTATTACGATTATTGGGTTAAGGTTACATGTTTGTTACTCCCTGTGCTACATGACATGACATGTTTAAAAGTTACTGTTGATTGCTTAGGATGGCTGCTTTTCTTTTGTTTATAATACTTATACCCCTTGCATGTTCCACCTCTCAAGGTATATCTAGAATAAATACAATGCAATACATAGGTGAATGTGCACATATTAGGATTATTGAAACGAACTGCTGCTACTGATAGATGAAACAGTTGGTAGGTATGTTCTCATGCTATGTATAACAGAAATAATATTTTTATTATAGAGCACCAGGTAACCAAAGCACATTGTGTTGTGTGTTTTCATGCGATTACTTGCTGCGTGAAGCCAAACTATATTTTTAATGAAGATGAATATGTAGGAAGGTGCTACAAGCTGGAATATATTCAACTCCCCCGTGTGCTTTACTGATATTACCTTTACATAAAAGTCAATGTTTGTATGAATGGTTAAAACACAAGGTGAAAACGAGTGAAACCAAAATAAAACCAAAAACAGCTTATAATCAGAGTACCTATACACATACAGTAGCTACACTTTGAAAAAAAATATGACAACACTGAAATGCATACAATACAAAAACGGAATGAAAAACTCATTTCAGTTTTTACATTGAATTCCTAACTGACGTGAATAGGAATTCTGCAGCGTGTACATCTGCTGTCCACTAAATTACAAGTAGGCATATCATATCTGACAGTCGGTCCGCGTGTAGACTAGTTCATATTACAAATGAACATACAAATTCAAATTTAGAAATGTTACACAGAAAAAAATGAAGTATGTAGTAGGTAGATGCACATTTTCATATACGTGTATGTATTCGTACAAGGTTTGTATGTGTGTTGGTGATATACCTAGATTTTGGTAGTTCTGGTATTTATATCGGATTTAAGTAGCTTTGTGACTTTTAGTGTGGTGGTGTGCCTATATTTTGTGGAATAAAGGGATTAAGGTGGAGCACTATAGCATTAAATTGAGAATTGTGTGTAGGAATATTAGTACACATTATCTACATACGTGTATGTATATAGTATGTGTTTGTGGTGGCATGGCATGGGAATGAGAGAGAGATAGGGAAGCGTGTGGCAAAACAAGAAAGACTATTAAATCCTGACAAAGTCGAATGAAACGGGAGTATGGAGAGAGAGAGTGAGGTTTGTAAAGCAGAGTGGGGAATTGTGTGTGTGTGCAATATGTAAATAGTGTAGGAACAACATGGTGAGGCGTGCCATTCTTATCTCGGATGGTTTGGTTGCCATGCTTGTGCTAATCCTCCCATTACATGCTAATAGTAATGAAACATATCTTGTGTGTAAAACGATCAGAACAGGTATTTGTGAAAAGAATTATACAGTTGTGTCAATTATATGACATTCCGTAGGTCGTAATCAACAAGAGTAGTAATAGCACCAGGACCAGATAACAGAGTGGCACGAAAGCGACTTTCAGAGCCCGCCTGCCTCTCGGACAAATTTCCGTTTCCAATAAACGGGACTCCTGCACACTACACACACACACTAAAAATACAACAGTCTCTGCAACAGTCCTCTATTATTCATATTCCCTTCCTTCAACTTCACTTCAACATTTCTCTCTCCACATTATACAAAAATACAATATGTACCTACATACTCTTTTATCCACACTTTATATGCAATATCACTCTATTCCATTTCTTTCTCCAGACATCCTTACTTTTATTTCATTCCACTCCGACACACTTTGTCACACTAGAGCGTATACATCCAACCTTTCTACCACGAGTTGTTGATACACACAAAAATCAAATCAAAAGTACATTCACCATTGTATACAATAGGCAAACGTACTTTCTGTGTTTGCTGTGTACAAGATTGTAAGGAGATTGCCTTGTTTTCATTTCGTTTGCTTCCGTATATACATTATACACTTGAAGTATACAGATATACTTACTACAATATAAATATACCAACTTGTAATGTATTTATGTTACAAATACAATACTAATATGTATGTTATACGTATACACATTGAGTTTCACCAAAGAAATTCCAATCTGCCCATCTACATTGGATTTTACGGCACAGGGTTTTGTTAATAGATTTGGCATTATCTGTAACGATTTGCAAATCTTTGGAATCGCAAAAATAGCATTGTGCATTAGATTTACGGGAGTGTTGTAGTTGTGTAAGGTAATTCAATATAATCTTTCCTTTCAGAACCCTGTACATTATGACACTGATTGAAGTGAGTGCTAGCATAATAATATATAGTTGTTCACGCTGAGCAAACCAATACACATAATATAAGTACTGTGTAGGTATAATACAATGTGTATTGTAGTAAGCAATCTAATATTAGGCATTAGTCGGGTAATGGTTATATCTTTAGTATTATTGTTATTATTGCATAGTTGTAAAGCTATATGTAGCACTATATTAATAAAGGTGTTCCAAGTAAACTCAAGATTGTTTCTCGCCCACGTAATGTTATATTATATTGCATGTAAAGATATGTGTTGGTTTTTTAGTTGTGTAAAAAGTGGAGAAAACAAGAAATAAGTGCACATAGTATATAATGCGGGAGTGTAGAAAGGAGTAAAGTATTGAAGATGTAAGTAATGTAAGTGAGAAACTCATGCCAAGGCTTTACATCATGATTTTAAAGAGAAATTGTGCAATTTCTTGTAAGGTTTTGGCGGGAATAGATTGGAAAAAGTTGTAGTATGTTTCGGTTTTGGGATAGACGGGTGTTTGGGTATACATTGAAGAAGGTATTGTATAGAATGGACTGGTTTTATGTGGTAAAGGGTGTTTATGTGTGTGTGGTCGTTGGGAAAAGCATGTGGACCTATGTAGTTGTAATGTAATGTTACATAAGAGAACATAAGTTGGTGGAGTATTTGTAGCGCAGTGCACTGCTCCAAGTACAACTAACATATAACTTACTTAGGAAAGCATTTACTTTGCAAAGGGGTGAGTACAGTGAAGCAGGATGAAATATGGTGATTTCTCGAAGATTAAACCGAGCCATGTCGTGTTTTCCTCTAGTTTCGTTCCAGTCATATTTTCGGTGGCTTTCCTTTTTCTGCCAGACTTCAGCTCACTTGCTCATGGCTCACTCTCTTTCTCACTTACTTTTACTTTGCTTTCCCCATTTTCCTCTTTCTTTGTAAAAGTATACTATACAAATACAACGTACAAGTAAGTATAGGAACGTTCTCCTATATTTACTTGTATACATGTGCAACACAAATACAAACACATACGACATAACACACAACATACAACACACACAGAGAAGGTAACTGGTCCCTTTCTCTTCGTTGTCGTCTTTTCGTTTAGAGTTTAGACGGACAAACTAACTAAACAGCTAAATAAAAACCTACGCAAAAGGTCTTCTACTACTTACAGCTCGTACACTCTCACATACACTCCCTATTCCACTTACAACCTATATAATACGTTAAAAAAGAATAACAGAACACTAACATGGTTTCGTTTGCCGTTTAAGCGTCTTGTGGTATGCATGCTGTAATATAATATCTTTGTGTGTGTGAGTGTGTGCTGTATACGTATCTGTATATAGAAAAGAGAGAGAAAGAGAGCAAACTGGATTGCATGCATATCTCTCCTCCTCTGCCTTCCTCCTTCTTTCACTCTTTTTATGGTATTTTATATTCCAATAGCGGTTTTAACAGCACCGCAGGATTTTTCCAGATTTGAAACTCACTTGAGTTGAGTTGAGTGTAGTAGTCAAAGTAAAAAAAGAGGAAACTACCTTTTCCCACTCACTAACTACAAGTAAAGAAGTAGAATGCCCGTGCCAGACCACGAGGCACTGCCACAAAATAAAATAACAGTGTCTGTATAAATAGCAGCTACGACTCATAGTCATAGTCATAATATTATACTAAGAAATAATATCAAATGAAATACACACACTACTCTGCCACACATGGCACATTCTCCTACATACATCTGTACATTTGAATATACTTACTACATAGAGATGGAGAAATATAAATATACAGAAACATAGCATAGCATGTAAGGGAGAAGGAGAGAAAAGGGCAGAAGGGAATAGATTTGACTTTTACTTTACTTATGCTTTATTCCGTATTTTCAACTCCACTCCAGTATTATTCCACATTGCCTAATCTCCATCTCAGCAGGGATCTCGTCTGATGAATTTTTCAAAATCAAAATTCACCAGTTCACTACATATGTACTCGTATGAGATTATTTCCACGGGTTTCATTCCATTTTATTTCACATCGCATTCCATTGTGCTCCTGCCACATAAAACGCTTACACACTTGCACACACATCTCCCATACATGCACACACTCACATTCATAAACACACAAGAGAACTCCTTCTGTTCACAATCAGTTCATAATAATAAGAAAAGTCAAAGCTAAATATCAGCCATGATATCTTGCATGTAAATGCGTGTGTGTGTTTACATAGGTACTACTTATACATAGGTACTATAATACTCCGAACTATGTTATTCATAAAATTCATAATGTAAACTAGTAAGTCTAATGCTACACTTGGAAAAATATATGTAGAGACACAGAGTGGCATGATAAGTCTACCTTTTCTATAACAACAGCCAACCCTCCTCTTTCTTATCGTAAAGAGAAATCGCATAATAAAAACAGTAACACGTAAAATTTACGATTGACGATGAGACAGCATGGCTACTTTTTTACCCAGCTCTCTCAATACTGTCAAATGTGCAAGAAAAACAGAAAATAATAAATACATAGGGGGTGATGTACTTCACTTTAATATTATGAGTAAAAGTAGGTGTAGGTATCTAGATATACCTTTTAGTGATATTATTCTAAGAATACGAAGTAGGTATGAAGATAGAATACGAATAATGCGATCACACCCATAAAACCTTACTACGCTCACTCATTGTCAGTTAGTAACTTGGTTTACCTTTTAGCAACCACTTTCTTAACTCCCGCTTTTCTACTAAAATGCCCTCCTGCACTTGGCCATCAACATCAACCAGGCAGTGCACTGACGGTATGATATGACATGACTGGTTTAACCCGTCGTGATCCCGCTCCCATACATTCCACAGCCTAACAATCCTTCTATGTATCTGCCATGAAAATAAGTATCAACTATACAAGTCGAGAAATCTTAAAATGAAACTGTTTTCAAAGATCGATGTAAACTACACATCACAACTCAACTTCTCAACTCAACTTTGTCACATGCATCCCAAATGTGTCTGTGTATATTTCGTTTGTCTGAGAACGTGAGACTTTTCTCTTAAACTCTCACACAGCTCTAATAGTTAGTAACTAAATGCAACTTTGAGTATTTACTACCAAACTTCTACTAGAACTCATATCATTTTCATTACAATCTTTGTGCGTAACGTGAACAGTTTAACATTAAAGCAAGTACAGCACTATATCTGCATTCTGTATAAAGTGTGTAGTGTATAGGATAATACAAAAAGTATGCATGTACATGTAGGAATTACATTCCTTGAGCGTTTCATTGGAGTAGCAATCTTATACAATATTTGTAGCTACTATAATATCTGTAATACGTTTGAAAATGGCATCTGAGTCGTTTGTGTGTGTGTGTGTGCTAAGAAAGTCTGAACACGTCTGCTCGGTTTCATTTTCTTATGAATTATATTGCTTCACCTCCTATTCAGAAATGTAATCCGAATCCCATACCATACAGTCGAATTGGAGGGCTATGCGATGCTTTGCCTTCTTACAAACCTTCTTATTGTACTTTTCCTTTACATTCGTGCATGATCACATAGTGTGTGTGTAGCGTGAGTAGCGTTGTGCTTTACTTACTTCACGACCATCAACCACTACAGGACTATTTCCCATCCAAACGGATCCGGACCAATCTGCCGCCCTATAAGCACATTACATCAACTCTGTCATAAAATAAAGCAAGTAGGTACTGTGTATAAATATACAGCCCTGAAGTTGCATTGTGTATACCTATGTGTATGTAGTGCAATGAAATGGATTTATAAGAAATTCTAGTAGTGTGTTGCTAAGAGAAGACAAAGGGAGGGCAACAAGGATGGGAGAGTTGAGAGTAGATTGTGTGTGAGTCTTGAGTGTAATGTGTCTGTGTGTGGAGTGTGGAGACGATGTGATAGAACTGTTAGTGGATGGTTTAGAGCAAGAAAGAAAGAGAGAGTGAGGCTTGGAAGAATTGGAGAAGTGTTCTTTGGCTGTTGTTTGTTGTGTAGCCCTTAGCGTGGCTGTGTTGTGTTCTCTTTTTCTTTGAGAAGAGCATTTCATTGTGATGTGCTGCGTTGTAGTTGTGTGGGGCTTTCCATTGAATGAATAGCTTATTCTGTCCAAGAGACAAGACAACTGGAAGGCAAAGACGGAAAGCAAAGGCAAGGGTCACATAATAGCAATTCAAAGTTGAAGTTGGAGCCCGTTGGACGAGGAGTTGGAGTTGGACGAACACTACAACTCCTAGGTACTACCTTTAACCAGCAGCCCATACAAGAGTAACAACATCATATTGGAAATCGGATACGGACCGATGCTCCGGGCATTCAGGTCCTCCTCAAATTATTTGTCGCGTGCTACTCACAAAAGTTACCACACACAAACACACACCAAGAACTTCTCCCTTTTGCCCTTTCCCAGTCTTCTATACGCCTCGTCTCGCATCTCCGTTTCTCCAACTCAACTATATTTATATCCGAATCTCATTTCTCTGCTTTTCCTTGTGTGACTCTCCTGTGTGGTAGATTTGGATGTGGGTATGTGGACACGACGAATGACCACTTCTTCTCAGTTCTTCCAATGTCTTGACGTAGCAACCACCAACTCTGTTAGCCCTTGAGCGAAAATCGTGCGTATTTTTTATACTAACTCTTTCTTTATTCGCATCTTCTCTCACTTATTTTGTTTGGTTCACTCTGGATGATCACGTGAGAAAAGTTTCCTATTTCTTTTTATTCTGAAATCCGACACCGCTATATTCGCTCAGTGAGTCAGTCGGCGCGGATACAGAGTACAGACCCACACGTACAAGATGCTATACAATACAATACAACTCTCATTGCTCCTCCAGTCATGCATTTTGATAAATAAAAATAAACGTGGTGTATATTGGTGTCGTGTTCAGTTCATATACACCAAACTACTATAGGCATTGGCTTTCGGCATGCCAGCAGCCTACCGTAGAATTAAAATGTTCTTCCACCGAACTGCTGCTGTCTCAAAGCCACAGCACTCTCACTCTTATATATAGGTACTCCACTTAATACATGGGATAATATTTTATTTTGTGTATCCACTCCATCCCTACCTATGTAGACTATGTACCTAGTACCTATGAAGTAATAAGGGCTCTCCCACTCTCTATGTACTCCATACATTCAGCTTGGCTTGGCTTTGGCTTCCGTGTCAATTGCATTGTTCCCGTCCAACTATTTTAATATAGTGTGTGTAGTACGTAGGAGTTGAAGTGGATGACAAGAATTGACAATGAGAATGTGGAAGTAAACTGACCCTTTGGCATTATGGCCTTTACAAAATTTTGTAATAACATGTAGCGCGTGCTAGTATGATGTGGTTGTTGGCCAAATGTAATGTGTAAAGTAAAGCAGCCAGAGAGAGTGCAAGTGGAAATGGAGGAACAGCCAACATACACAGACATTGCATGGCATATGGCTTGTCTGTCGTGTCTTGTGCATGGAATAGCAGAGGACTTAGAAGAGTTGAACAACAGACTTGTTATCATTTTACTCTTTAATACGTTCCTCACAATGCACTCGTACTACTCGTACGCTTCTCTAAACCATGTCCATATGACTTGCCCATCAACTAATACCGTCCTTATTCTACACATCAATAACTTCTCCCAAATAACATTTCTCCACATAACAATCATCCCAACTACGTACTCTCGAATTACGTATTATAACAACTTTTCCATTTGCAAACTTGATATACCTAAAGCTAAAGCTAAACTTGTATGTATGTTTATACGTAGAAGTAAGTGCACATTACAAATACAAATATTTTGCTATTATAGCTGTTCTATTATATCCAAGCTGCATTATGCTATTACCTACTAATATTATAAGTAAAGTAGTACTTAGCTATGTGTGCATATGTGAGATTAATATTGAAAAGGCATTGAACTAGAGTAAACTACAGTGTGTAAACTGCGCTATCCAATTCAGTGGAAGTAATGCAAGTACATCTTGTTCATGACTGTATAATGATATGTCGTTGTTCTGTTGGTCTTGCTTGTTGGTATGTATGCGGGGTATCAAATGATAATACATTAAATTTAGTTGAATGAAGTACTATATAGTGCAATGTGTAAGGATACTATGGTATGTTTCGGGTATTGTGACGTATTCTGTAATGCAATGCAAGTGAAATATCAAATGCAGCAGTGCGTGCACTCAAACTGACATTTGACATTGGCAGCAGTCAACAGGGGAGAGCAAATCGTGGAGTGAGACAATGGACGCTGGCAAGTCATGAAAGTGAAACCCGTAAAACTAACTGAAATAGAACGGAGAAACAAAAGCCCAAAGAGCATTACTCTGTATAATAATAAAGTGAAGTGTAGCCAAAACCAGAACACAGGGAATACTAGCAAACCAACTAAACTACGACTAAAACCAAAGAACACAAGAATATCCACAGTTAGTTTAGTACACAGATACAAATACAACACAGATATTGTCTGTGTAATATATAGAAGCTACTAGTATGCTCTTTCAGCTATAATATAAAATATTAGATACACTCCACGAATAAATAAAAGGGTTTCACATAAAATTTCATGGCAGCCTTTCGAGAAGAGTGGGTGCAATGCATTGCACGGACAAAGACAGCTATAACTAATAAGTGGATGCATACAACTCACGGATATAGATAAATAGATTTGCTCTGTGAGTAATGCAATGTCAATTGGAATCGAGGGGATCTTACACTTGTATATTAAGTCAATGCACACTTCCAGCCGCACCATTCATTTTTACAGATAGTTAATAGCAAATGGTTATTATGTATTGTACTCTACAATACAAGGTATGTCACACAGTCTTATTTTAAACTTTATTACTATTGCTCTCATTCATTATGGCTACAGCATATAAGTACTACTACATAAACATTACATATACTTAAATATAGACACTCCCTTGTTTAGCTTAATGTTAAAAGTATTTCATTGAAATTTCATTACCGGGCATTACAAACCAAGTATCGGTTATCGGTACGAACTACGAAGTAAGTAAGTACTTTTATACTGGCTTAGGTAAAATGTAACGACTGTCTGTGTGCATGGAATTGTATAGCAGGAGATAAAAATCCATTTTGTGTACAATGGGATTATCATGTTTCTGAGTTTTGATCGCAGCGTGCATTTGTAGTGCAGAATTTGTTAGTTGTAACTTTAGTACAATCTGTACTTATCAGCTACTAACACTAATAGAGCAGTACTAGCCAGTGTGTTGCTGTTTTGTTGGTAGTGCAGTGTAGTAGCATTAGTAGTATCTGTAATAATTCGGTGACTCATCATCATCATGATAGAAGTATTCCCTGTCTCTAATGCACCTCTCACTCATACTAATGTCGTATAGTTATAATGGAGCAGTGGAACACAGCAATAAAATTGCATATAGCAAAACTCGATCACTAAAGTAAGCTGCTAAAGAAAAAAGTTCCTTCCTGCTCCCATGCTCTCTCCCACTCATTGTCAACCGGTTTATTTTATGAAGTTATAGAGAAAGAGTAGGGTTCGAAGAATTCCTCGTAGTATGTAACTATTGCGTATTTATACTAAAATGTATCGGTACTAGTACAGAACAGATACTTCGGTGTAATTCTACCATGACTCGGTTTCAATTCGGAGAAGTCCACCGTTGAACTTTTCATGCACCAACTGCCATATCAAAGCAGTCGTAATAGTTTAATACGACAAGGTCTATACTACGACACATAGTGTGCTTGTACTTTACTTTACTTTACACAAGTAGTAGCTTTTACTGGATGGGTTGCTGTACTGATGGGTTTTGATAATACAAGCATACAAGTGCATGGTGGTATACAGTGCAATACTAAGTATATAGTATTGAGTATTAAGTTCAAGTTGAATTGAGATCTTCTGGTGGCTTATTTGGTTCTAGTAGTTCTGGTGTTAGAAGAACAGAGTTGAGTTGAGTTTGAGCTGGAGGCCAAAATCACTTTTCGTCGGCTCCCTTCCTCAGTTTTCTTTTCACCCTCATCTTTTCCTCTTCTTTCAATGCAATTTTTCCCATTCGTTTCATTCATTCATTGATAGAGCGACTCCACATCATCCGCAAAGTATCTTCTACACACATATATCTATATACACATTGCATTGCACTATTTACTACACTACATGACATTATAACACAAGCACAACTCGAACTTGTCTCTTGTGCACTACACGCAGAGAGCGTTTGTTGTATAAAAGCGACATACATATGACACAGTCTTCACAACCAAAGCAAAGTACTCCTTTGCCAATATTTCCTTCCTGAGTCTTCTTTCTCTTGACATATCATGACTTATTGGCCGCCTTCCCCTCAAATATCATACACATGGGACTATCACTACAATATTTCTCTCCTCTTCCGACCATTTCCATCCTCTCTCTCTCTTCATATTATCTCTTCACATTTCTCTCTCTCTTTCTAAAAGCTGTCTATGCAATGGCTTTCTCTCCATATCTCCAACATACATCTTTACAAACAAGGATTCAATTGCTACAATACAATATAAACACAATATAATATTATCATATTCAATTTTCTCTCGCACTGCCCCAACACTTCAAACTCCACATTGATTTGTGTACAAACTTCTTCTGAACACTTTTATTTAGCTTTAACCGCTTGTTAAAGTGTGTTGTCTATGTACTGTATAGATATTATTGTATATGAGTTACAGATTGCTATATACTTTAGTCCAGAGAGTCTTCTTAATGATGCATGTTCACAATACATCTTCGTTGAACTACAAACGCTTCGTAAAATCTATTCGTTCTATTTTATTAGCTATTGATTTTATTAGGTACTGTAAGCAATAAATCCTTTAATCCGTTTCGGGATTAAGCCACCCAGGTAATAAATAGGTGGATTACTTCATTCCATGTATATGTGAGTAGCAGATATATTGTTCTTGTATATTATCGTCATCCATACATACTGTGTAGATATATACATTGCACTTACATAATATACAACGCAATGCTGCTTTTATACATTTTCTGGTTTGTGTGTAATGTGTAATAATATGCAATTCAATATTGTCCGTGGCATGAGGACCAAGTATGCTTTTACTGTTAAACTACTCCAGTCCACTCAAACTACAGATATGTACATACCTCACTACTATATCTATGAAAGAGGATAAAGGAAGTAGCATTAAGACACATTACATTATTATGCTTCATAATAATCACACATAGCAGTACACTATAAGGAAACTTATTGCGTTCCTTCTATACACTTACTTTTATAGCCAGACAGTGCGCAATGTGCTGTGCATTAAATTCACAGTAGTCGTGGGACAAACCACTCTAGTGTATATATACTCGACACACATTGAAGGAAGAAAGAGTTGTGGAGGAGCGGTATGGGAAGAAATGTAGTAGAAGGAGAAAAGTGGAGAGTGGCTGTATTCAGAAGGCAGTATTCGGGGAGAGAAGTGGAGAAGAGCGACGTAAAAAGATGTATTAAGAAGAAGAGAAGCCTTAAGAAAGCCGCAAGAATCCTTGCATGCTCATTTCATCAATGATGACTATGACTGGATGGGACTGTGGGAGTAGTGTAGTGGATAAGGCGACGCAATGATAATAAATGTTATGATTATCCAAGTGACTCTATTGAATATGATGGAGTAGTATTAGTATTATCTCTTTTCTGGCTTGGGCTTTTGCTTGGCATGACTTTGCTCATAATAATTCTCTTACATACACTCAAGGAGAGTCAAAGTAGCCATACAGCGGGTTTCTACTCAAAAGGATTATTTAAAATGCCATAGAATGCTGCTAATGTACATACAGAATCATGACAATGTTTCCATAATTTTCCTATGCTATACTTATGGAGGGCAGTCATGTGTATAGCTACTCATACCAAACAGTTTCACATTGAGTATCAATATACTCTATGTACAAGCACATTCGGACAGACTATATAATCCTGGTCAGAACTACCAACTACATAATTTCATTTTTAATAAAAGTGTTTCAGAACATACTGGATTTAACCAGATACGTACTACGTACATACTACATTGTTACGAATAATATGGCCCAGTCCACTCACAAAATGCAAAACCTTCAGCAATTCCACAATCCACAAATACTTGAACACAAAATCATACTACAATGCTGTGACTTGCACTGTTAAGTGCTAAAAATGTGGAATTGTGTAGGAAATGGAATGCATGCAAGTTTGAATTTTTAAAGGGCTAGTCATTCCATTATAAAACAAAAACAGTACACATACACGAGGAACATGGAATATCTATCTGTATTTGAAAGTAAGTAACGTGTAAATGTAAATGTATATGAGGGAGGAAGTACTGTCACAAAAATTTTAAGCTGGATCGCATGCAATCGAAAACGTTACGTATTATTAGCAGGCAATATGTATTGTACATTTAGTGTATCACCAAACCATACGACTACCACGGTCGTCGTCGTCTCGTGAATACACAGAATACGTAAAAGCACATTTTGAATCGGGTACTACTGTGCTGTGCAACTGTGCACACATATTATAGTATGTGTAGTGTGTAGTATGTACTGAATGTGTGTGTTAAGGAGTCTAGTGCAGATCGACAGTATTACTACATACATAACATAGCATAGCATGGTGCAACGTACATATACGTACGATGAGCAAAGGAAGAATGTAAAAGGAGCATAGAAGGTAAAGTAAAGTTGTGTAAAGAGAGTTGTGTTAAAGCTAAAAGCTACGGCTGACGGGGTAAAGAGACGAGAGAATTGTTGAACTCGACTCACTTCCACATCACATTGCATCGAGGCAACTCGTCGTCAGTCTGTTCAGCTCACTCGGTCTGTTGGTTGTGTGTTGTGTGTGTAGTGTGTGAGTGTGGTGTGTGTCTATGTGCATTTGCCCTGCTCTGTTCCAAGTCCAACAGTCAGTCTCCTTGTTCAACTGAGGCAGAAGGAGAAAAGGGAAGAAGTACAAGTATAGAAGAGCCAGTTTTGGTCTGAGCAAAGGCGCTCTCTCAAATCGCCCGTCATTCAGCACACGAGTGCTTAGCACAACACAACCGCCGCATCCTCCTCATCTCTTCATCATTCACTCTCAAAGTGTCTGTCTCAAAGTCGGTTAAGCTCTCATAGAAATGTTACTCACGCAATGTCCGCCTCGTTGACATGACACTGTCTTGTTGTCTCTCGTCTCTTTGTACACTACAGACACTACTCGTACTCATATAACCACCACCACACCATTGCTCTTCCTATACATAGAGACATACGTACATAAAGACTCGATCTGACTCTCTCTGGTCGACTGTAGTCTCCAGACTTAAAGAGAGAGAGCAATTCATTTGTAGTTTACATTACAGTCTTACAGGAGCAACCAGCTAAGGTACTACTTACTTGCAAGTTGCAGCACCAACCACATAACCAAACCACCTATACCTATTCATTTTACACCCGTGACTGATCAGATAAATTGACTTCATTTAAATATTTACATTTCCATTCCATTAGGACACTCCTGCCGTGAATATCATACACCCAACAACAACCCATACTGCTTCCAGTTTAATTACTCAGGATTTTCTATTCTGTTCTGGATATATACGGAATTAACAGCAGTGTTGGTTATAGTAAATCTATATACACTTACTTACACCGTATATTATGTGGATTAATAGTTTGGTGTGTGAAATTACGTGAGAAAACTTTAACGAATTATAACAGCAACTTTTGTGTGTTAAAGGAAGTGAGAGAAACGGGTTGGTAATGGGACTATTATGAGAAATCACCCGAGAGAAAAAATTTGCTAAATCATTTGACTACTTACATACAGCTTGTACATTCAAGTTCATTTTAACTTTTTCTAGTGAATAAAGAAAATAAAGAAAGCGAAGGAATAAAATACGTACTATTATAACAGAGAAAAGAAAGATAGTATTTGAGCAAAAAAGTGTGACAGACTTGACATTGGGAAACAAAGAAAAGTAAACTGAAGCTTTGGTTTTACATCGGGTTGCTTTGTGTGAGTGTGACGTGACGGGAGTATTGGCTCGTCGTTTTTTATCCGTGGATGCATTCAAGTTGAAGAAGAGAGTTGAACTGTGTTTGGTGTATAACTGTATGTGTAAGTAGAAGTAGAAAAGAGGAGGATTTCACAGTGTGTACTGCACATATAGAGTTAATATTTCATTCCTCTCGCTACAAATACTTTTTCTCTCTGCCTCTCTCCATGTGAGACTCTGACAGATGAGAATCGAATAAAAAGACATAAAATGAAACTCAAGTTGAGTTTGAGTCGAGATTGCGACTGTGGATGCCTACAGGAGCTTATGCAAGAAAAATAAAATCCCGCAGAACCAAGAACCAACCGAACTATTTGTGCTGCACTCCTTCAAGCTTTTCTTCTTGTTCAAGTCTCTCTCTCACGCTGTGTGTGTTTGTATCACAAGCAAACATTTCTCTGACCGATTCGTCGTTTTGCGTAAACTGATCCTCTGGTGTTCCATATCAGAGAGACGTGGAGTCGTTTGTGCTAAAGTCAAACCAATATTGTTATTATGCCTTTGAGTTCCTTTCCGTATATAGTAACCCTCCGGTTATTTGTGATTCATTTGTTTGTGCACTAAATTGCCTGTCTCCAGTTGCCCACAAATTTTCCAGCATCTTCGTGCAATAACAACACACTCACCAGTTCCAGCTACTATATTCCAGCACCATCATCTCTAAACTCTATTTATAAAGTGCGTGTGTGTAATGGTTTGGATTTCAAGATAGATTTGCCATCTTTCTTTCCCATTACTATTACATACTACAATAAAATAAATACTCTGTCTCTCACTCACTTTCTCGTCAGTTGGCTTTGCCTACCTATATACTAACAATATATAATACAACTTACTTTTCTCCGAGTAACATGTCGTCATCGGTGAGTTGGAAGTTGTAAGTAGGGTACTTAACTTTTGTCTGTTGAGTTACCTTCACATTGTGTGTGTGTAGGTGGACTATATACATTTCTCAATATTTTACTTACTTTCTTTGCCGTTTACTTACAATACACTACTTACCTCTCCGCGACTTGTCTGTTTTCTTTTACTCGGAAGAGATCAGACGACTGACTACTACTTACATTCTACAAGAAAGAATCTACACACAGAGAGTCCCATGTATTTGTACTATGTACTACGTGCAGTATGAGAGAAAGAGAAGAAACTAAAAGGCTATTTTGCCAACAACCTTGCAGTACTAGCTAGTACTCGGAGTGTGGCGGTAATGCTATAACATTAGTACAACTTAAGAAATTCTGGTTAAACTGGCCGGGCAGAGTGTTTCGGAAGGCGAATTGAATGAAACTACTACTACAATACCACATACTAGAGTATAAATAGTAGGAGTACAAATAGTAGTCAAAGATTGTGCAGGAGGAAAGAAGAGGAGTGTGGAGAAGAGACGGTGTGATTTGTGGATTGTATAGTCGAGCACGTTGTTTGTGTCTCGTACGTAAGAAACGAAAGCAAAACCAAAGAAAAGTCAGAAAGGAACTGACGAAACTGTTTTGTACTATTGTAGTAGTTGGCCGTGCTTGCACTTGTACTTGGACCTACTACTAAGACTCTCTATATGTGTATTATTGTATGTGTGTGTGACTTTACTCAAGTTTCTCGGGCTTTTTCCTTCTTTGATAATGGACCTGAAGCAGCGGCAGCTAAAACCAAGATTACGTCTTTTGACTGAACAAGACCAGGAGAGACTACCCAGTCAAGTCAGGTCGCACTTTCTTAGCCAGTTACAATAGATACTACATTTATATACTATTAGTTGTATATCCTACTACTACATACATACAAGTATAATCACACAGGGAACTATCCTGCTATTTATTATTATACGAGTTGTACACTGATAGTGAGCTGACTGCTGAACTACTTACGAAAGTGAACTGCGGGGAAAGAGAAGAAGGCAAAGAAGAAGAGGCGAAGAAACGTGAGGCTGAAAGAGAAAAGGAAGGAGAAACTGTATGATTACATATAGTTGTAGTCCAACAAAGTAAAGATGTACCTTTGTGAGATGATTCCCACGTGGACATTAGTTTTGTCTGTGCTCGCGGTCCTCTTCCACGGTAAGTGTCTTGTCTCCTCGTAGTTTTTATTGTAGTTTTGTTCAAAACTCGTGTTCTCGCAATTGAAACGATTACAGACGCAATTAGGAGTCATTAGCATTACTAATACGGTTATTATTTCTTTTATCTTCAACTGTTTTACAGCCCTTTTAACTTCAATATTTGCATAATCACACACTCTACTCAAACTAATTCATTTCCTTACCTGTCCAAGTGTAGGCGAAAGGAAAGACTTTCAAACGTGATGGTATAGGTATGTATGTATATAGGTACTCTACTATGATTCTACATAAACGCTAAAAACATTAGCAGTGTAGCATTAAATTAGTAACAGAGTGAGTTTTCGTAGTTCATGTGCAAAAATTCATAAAGGAATATAAGAAGGTAGTATATAGTATGTAGCGTAACATGTAGTAAAAATACTGAGAACATTTATAACTTAGTACTCCTTGTAAATATCATGTTTATGCAAAATGATGGCACAAACTATGCTGAGTCTGCTTGCGTGGTGGTAAATTATTTAAGCAAATGTAAAGGTACGAGTGAACAACAACTTGAACTTGCGTTGAAACTTTTGAATAGTTACACACAGTGTTTTATGTGTAAATATATCTCCATGTAGACATAAAGTGACGGCAAACCTGCTAAATGAACATGCATTAAATTCCTTTCCTTCTCTCCTATTCACCCTCTCTCTGTCTCTCTCTCTCTCTGCCTTGTGTTGCATTATATGTTAAACATTCTGCATAGTCCAACTTCCCTTTTTGCCTAAACACACGGCTAAAACACATCACAAGATGAAGTTGTGCAGTAGGTGTTGGCTTACTCAGTTTTTGTTTTTTGGCAGATACGTGTAAGTTCTCTGTAAATTAAATATATAGCATTACTAATACATACATCCCTAAATGTCTATATTATAATGTTGCACTCAAATTCTTCATAGTTCTGGAAAGCGATGGAACAGTCGAGGATTTCCATGTTTTTCACGTGTTCGTTAATAAATGTAGGCAGGATAATGATATTATATATATGAGTAGGGAAATGGGCGTAGAGAGGAAGTGCAGGCAGACGATTATCATATTACAAGCATAATTTAAGACGGAAAGAATGAAAATTAGATAAACTCTGACGTATTAAGTTATTACACACATTTCTGTTTCTGTACTAAAGTCAAGTACTTGTGGAAATACAATTTTGCACTCGAATGCAATATCTGAATACAATGCATGGCGCAGCCTGTGGCAGATTATTTAGTAGAGGTAAGCTACAAGAAAGTCAAGGAAGAATTATTGATAGAGTGATAAAAGGTTAGGCGGTTCTCTGTGTGTATGTCCGCTTTATGGTATAGTACTATACTTGGCAATCGATGGATATTCATTTTCCGACAATTCTATTCATCCGTATTTTATCGTGAGGATCTCTGTGCACGGTGCGGAGTGAGTGTGGAGGGCAAGTGGTTGAATTGAAGCGTTCTAATATTACATTGTGTTTGCTCAGATATTCATATTCATAAAGCACAGATTGATGCCAGGTTAATATGGAAAACATGTATATGATTTAAGGTATGCACATTATAACATGTGCAGCACAAGCACATAGTGAGGGATTTAGCGGAGGTACATTCAAGACATGCAAGTAAGTACAAGAGAAGGTATGTAGTGTGTAATGTGGATGTAATATAAAACATATGTGTAGAGGCATTCGTATGTAGTGTGCAGTAGGTACTTGTATTTTTTATTCTTGTTGGATGCACAAAAGAAGAGATGAGGGAAGCAAAGAAAAGATGATTGCTGTCTGTAGTAAGGTAATAGATGCGAAGATGATTTGACTAAAGCAAAGGAAAACAGATCCTCGCAAAGGGAAAAAGGAATGGAAAAGAGGTAGAGGATTAATTCTGCTCCAAGAATCTTTAGAAGGTTCGAGTAAAGTAATATAATCTGAAATGTGAGGAGAGCGATGCTGCAAGTAGTTTACTCAGTCTCACAGTTTCGCAAAAGCAAAGGGATCGGATGAAGGGAAACAGAGTACCTATTTTAAAGGAATATCTGCAAACTACAAAGAGTGTCAGACACTGCTTCCACTACACACATACAACTTCGTACTACATATACACACGACATCAACCAAGAGCCTTTTCTTCACTAGGTACAAATACTACAAATATCAGACGACACACATACACATAATATTAACCATGTATGCGTATAAGATACACATACAAATAATACATGCTATAGGTATCTAATACACAATACATTGTGTATAGACGTAGTACACCTATGTAGGTATAAGTATCAAAATATCATGAGCAAAGAACGTGCACTTGCCCCGAAACTTATAAACATCTCGATAATCTGCAAAACATGGACGTGACATATTTGTATTCGTACTTATTATGCGAATAATATGCAATTCAATGGAAACTGTTCTGTAGATAAAGATAGCAGTAGGTACGTGCAGAACTGTATGATATGTACCTTTCCTACTCTGGTAAATATACCTACCTCATGCATCATTTTCCAAACGAATGCAACTCATATTAAGGAAAAGATTGAGAAAAGCGAGAGAAAGAAAGGGCATTAGGTTTATTATATGGAAAAGTCTCTTTCAAAAATGTATTTGAATTTCCATCAGTTCTGTTACTTATTCCGTGTGCTTCTACTTATTATGTACTCTATGTACCTAGTGGATATATGTAAAAGAGTTTGAGCGAGTGACGAAGGTTGTGATATAGGTATCTGATCACACATACACACACGAAGCGACTGTGTAGTCGAGCCGAAAGATCCATTTCTCTGGTTCGGGAGAAGAACATGACTATTCTGTGTTTAGTTTTTGTTCACGGCACGACTGGTCTACGGATTCAGGTCTCTATCACATCTCCAGTGTTTGCAGTAGTCATCAGCATGAAGCAGAAAGCACCTGATTAAACTGAATTGAAGGATTGAAGTCAAAGATAGTAGTAGAAATAGTACATGTGAAATGCATACACCTCCTACATACATAAGCCATAACATAATAGAATACGACTACAAGTAGAAATCCTAGGACTCCGATGTGTGTTTGAACTACTAACAACTAACAGTCAACAGTTCATACATGAAGATATACCTACACGACTGAGCTACTAGTTAAAGTAATGATAATGCTTTAGGTATATCTACCTAGACATAAATAAATACAAATCAGTAGCTTAGCTGTATATAAGTACTAGACTGGTGTGGTGTGGGATTCTACATTAGACAACATTGTGTCAAGGGACGAAATGAATAGGATGTTGATGGGATGTGTTGTTGTGATGGGGATCTGTTGGGATATAATAATACAAGAGAAATACAGCCTTGTTAGTAAATAGAACTGTGTCTGTTTCGCCAGCTCTTTTGGTTTGTTTCGCTCTGGCTTGACATGACGCTCTGACTCTCACTCTGACTTCCCTTAACACAAACTATCACAAAATCCTAAATCTCCATTTCCAATCCCACTCAAATTACACTTGCAATGGCCATGTTTACAACTAAGTGTACAGAATCAAATCCGAATTTCTGTAATGTATAGTAGTAGTCATTCTGATTACGGTATTCACTTCTGCTTGTATGAGTACAGTGTATAGCATTACTAATAGGACACTCATAGTGCACACACAAGCGTAGAATTACATTTAAACAACTGCTATTTGCTAGAGAGTAAACTAACACACTAATAACATCAACTAAATCAGAGTACATTGTATACATACACAAACAAACACAACTCTCTCCTACATACATAAAATCCTCTCTTTCTCATATACTACTCATACTACCTACCAGACCACCTACCTACTCCAAGTAAATATTGTAAAAAGCAACAGAGTGGTATGAAAGCGTAGGACTGAGTGAGAATTAGGAGGAAACACCAGGAAGCACCAAACCGAAATCAACCTTCGATCCTTTTAACTCATGCGAATATTTTCATTTCAAGGGGAACTGTCCAATCTAATCAGAGCTGTGTTGTACTTACATAAATCTAATGTACTTTACATGGGGCACTCTCACACTCGCATTCTCCTGAATAATAATAAAGATATCATACAGAGATATATGTACCGTGAAATGTATTCTAGTACTATGTCTATGTCATGTATTCCCTTCCACAGTTCCACATTATAAATTATACGAATCAAGAAATTTTCAGTACTTCACTGTACAGTACTCGCTATTCTATGTAATTGTCAGAAGTCTCCAATTAGTGTTGATTACTCACAACATCTCATCAAGGCGAATAATACATTTCCTTCTTTTACATACAACATCGTCCCACCATCATATCATCGGGTTGTCTAACTAAAAACTATCTCCTACATGCATCTGCCAAAATGTACACTGTGTGTCTAGCTAGAGCATTTACACTCACACTCTAAACATTACAGTACTATACTGTACTAGGTAAGCCAATAGATTGAGTAGTATGTATAACATTATTTAAACGTGGAGATTATTGTAGTGCGTGTTTTATGTAAGGAGCCTTCACGTTGTAATTTTCCTATGCGCTTCTTGCTTTGCAGTTTACTCGCTACAATTGCATTGCAATGTCGTCAGTAGACCTTTAGACAGAACAGAATGCAGAATCACATTCAGAGTAACAGGATGATGATGTTGATGATGATGATGATGACAATGATGTGGACTCGATTTAAAAGCCTAATTGAGCTGACGCTGGTATCTTTGACTATAAAGCAAGCAACATACTATATAGGTACTGAAGGTACCTACTTAAGTAACAGTAACAGTAATATATTTTATGTGTATAATGTTATAGTACAACTACTACTTGATTTTCAACATTAAGTTCACCCTTACTATTTACTATAGTTATGTAATGTAGTAAATGTAAATGTGTAGTGTGTCTAATAGCATAGAGACGAGTGCAGAACGAAACAAGGAAAGTCTCCGTTATCCTCCTTTTGAACGTGAACGCAGAAATAAATGCAATCTGCAATACTACTGGTCCTATACATAATAAAAACTCCATTGCTACTATATGGAAAGTGTAAGGATAGGTGAGGAGAGTATTTTACACGTATTGCATGCATTCTGCATTGGTAGTATGTAGTGTGAGTATGACAATGAAAAGAAAGAAGACAAGGCCAAGGAAGGAAAAGAGTAGCATTGTATTGTATTGTGTTGTACTGTACGGTTTATGTTTAAAGTAGAGTGATATGCAAGGAATGGAAATACTGCATGTTGAGAAAAGAGACATGACACAATAAAGTAAAGGCATTAGAGAAACATTCAAGATCCAAGTGCAAAAGTCGTATTCGTATCATCGTAGCCGTTAAATTTACGTTGCTGGTTCTACTATAGTGCACACACGTATAAATACGGGAGAATCGCTACACTTTAAGTTATAGTGGATATACATAGGAACTGACGCACACGAACTGAGAGAGAAGGAGACGAGTGTTAAAGTAATTCCGCTTTTATTGTTCAATGTGGGTTTTATGCAATGGAAGAAGAAGCAATATGAGTTCAGGAGAAGAGTTGTTAGTAGTTTTCGAGTATTGTGTCGTAGTGTTCAGTAGTATTTGTATTTCTTCTAGTAAGTTTCATTTCTATCGAGATATCCTTTTTGTTCCTCTTATGTGTTGTATAGGCTGAAGCATTATGTGCGTATATTATTTGTACGAGAAGAGTATTCTGTGAAAGATCTAAGCAATCTATGGCTAAGTTGCCACGTTACGACTCGCGACAACCGTATGCAACCTCTTCACGGTATACCTACTCGACTCTGATCGTGTTAGTGTTGCATATGGGAAAATGAGGTAAAGAAGAAGGAGCTTGAAGTGTGAGGAAAGTAAAATACAGTCGCGATATGGTAATAAGGTGGAGGAAATGCGTATATAGAGTGCTATAATGTAGAAATGGAGATAGAGAAGTAATTCTATGGACGATATTATGTGATGTGATGAGTAAAAAAATAGAAAAACTTAACACTGTGTATAACCGTGAGAGAAAGAGTGTAACTTGTATGTTGTATGCATATAATACAGTCGATCCACTAACTGTTTCTACTAAAAAATACTCAAGACTTCACTTTATACCGGATACTGCACTGCCTACTGTGTTTCTTTCTCACTTAAACACATATACAGTAAATTGTGCACTAACATCCCTGTTATTGCATACAGGGATGCTATGATACAACTAACTATATATAAGGTGATCTTATATCACTAGAAATATGTGCAGTCGGGTAAAGTAAAGGAAGTATGAAGGAAGTATGATGTGCGGAGACTGAACTGGGAGCAGTAGGATGATTATAGATAGAAATACAAGGAGTGTGTGTATGTAGAGTGTAGAAGTTGTGATAGTATTCTGTGTATTCCATTCTATCCGATTCCTGGCCATGAATAATGCATTAAAAACATGAGCCGAGTTACATTAACGCCACCCCAACTGTTGTGTCATATACTTCTCCACTCTAAAGTCCCTGTGCTGCCCTGTTCTGTTCCTGCTCGTTTCTTCCTTTTGCTTTGCCTTTACTTGAATTACACTCTCATTCAATGCCTTGCCACTTGCTTTTGCTACTACACATCACATCACATCACATACGCTTATTATGTCTTTTCATAAACTCCTCTGCGATGCCTGCTCCTTCCCCGAAGCAAGATGAAGCCTTATTATTAATTGAGCGTTAAAGCCGATTATTTTCCTCTTCTAAATTTCACAACCCCTTCTTTACACATTCACAGAAAACTTGTGTCACTTTGACACGGTGACGACGACATGCATGTAAAATGCCACACAACACACGTCTCTTGTACTTATTTCCCTAATAGGATCTCCCGATTCTCAACCAGGAATCCTACATTAAGTATATTAAAGCTGTTTATCATCTCAGATGTTTGTAGACAGGTACATTGCATGTGATATGTAAATATACATACAAAAGCATAGGCAATATTAACGTGTATGTGCTATGTAGGTCTACATTAGGTCTACATATGTAAATGTGTGTGTAAAAAAAGTATTTTCACAATTTACTAATACTAGTAGTGGTGAGCATTTACATTTTATGTGTAGGTGTATATTATGTGTGTTGTGCACGTATGTATGGAGGCATGTAGTGGTATTTACGATTAGTTTTCCCAATTGTAAGGTTTCATGTTCACGACATCGTTTCTTAACACTTTTTGTCTTTATGACTTAGCAGTCTCTAAATACGTTACATAGGCCATAGGTATAAGTAATCGTGTATGAGTGTACTGAATATGAGGATATACCTACAAGTTATTATCGGAGTGTTTGTATGTGTGGTATATAAATTCTAGTAGTGTAAGGGTGCTATTTACAAGTATGTAAGCCACTTTTGTTTAAGTAGTGTAAGTAAATGTTCTCCGGGTTGTGTGAAGTTATTACGGGTAGACAGTGAGGAGACCCAGAATAATAATATTGTATGCTGCTCACTTTTACTACACACAGGACCCATTCATTCGTCAACAGTGAAATCATACTAAAACCATTGGCATTTTATGGTTGACTTGAGTTGTCTTCACTCGCTTTATGCTCTATTACGCTAATAACTCATTTATTTTACAGTAGTTTAACTTTTCATGACTCATCTCAACTAATTTGGCTAATTTAAGACACAAAACAAAAGGGATGAAATATCTCTCCATGCACTCTTGCTCAAGAAGGAAAGGCAAGTTTAGAATTTACTTAGAATTACGAACTGAAACAATTAGAAGTTGTGTTATTATTGTTGAGCGCATATTTTAAGATACCTATATACACAGTTGCCTACTTTTCGCAAAAAGTTATTTAAAACTTATTATAGCATGATATTTATAGAACAAGAATCGACTTATGTAGTGTGTTTTTAGTTTGTATGTATGCAGTAGCCTTATCTCGTACAATATTAAACAGTGCTGTTCTTTAGTGCAGTTTACTCTTGTGTGTATACTGCTGCTGGTTATATTATTATTTGTAGTGTAGTGTGAAGGAATGGTGGAATATATGCTGTAAGAAAAGTTTTCTTTTCGATTTACTTATCATTTCACGTATTGCAAGTCTGGAGGCAGTGTGGAATACTAGAATGTATTGGTCTCTAATATCTTACTACATACTACAGCAGAATTACATACAAGTCTACTGTATAGTGTTCTTAACTTCTACTAAGTAAGAGGAGTCTAAGAATAGTCTTGGGGAAAACTAGTAGTAAGTGGATTTGTAGTTTATATGTGTATGTATGTATTGTACATGCATGTATATGTACATAGTATAAGAAGTGGATTGGAATTGGAACTAGTTAGAGAAGAAGAAAGTGGAAAAACAGTGTTAGTGCTAATCCAAGCTGAGTTGAGCCAGTGCCTCAGATTCTGGTGGAAGTTGTAGCTGGGAATGGTAATGTAGCAAAGTAAAGTAAGTGAGAGCGGCTGTATACTTATTGTTAGTAAGAGATGACGACAATAAGTTTATATTTACCAGAGTTGAGACTCAGACTTAGTCTTTCCCAACATTTTCAACCATTTCAACTTGTCCACACTTTCTCTGTGTTTCTAATGTTCATATCTTGCTTTCACAAGCAAAAAGCACAATAAAGGCACCATTCCTTCACATGCAGAGACACAAGATACGTACTTTCTCAGTATTAGTGTATCTGTAGTGTTGAATGCAATACGAGTACATACAACCAGTAAAGTGACGCAACTTTAGTAACTACTATCTGCCTCCGATGCGTATATTATTCTTATACTACACTCTATACTTTGATTTCCATCACATTCTAGGAATTCGGGTGCTGCTGTTGCTGGGACACTTCGGTTACAAATATAAGTTGGACAGAAGTAAACTAAACTAATCTTGAGCTCCCAGAAAACGGAACCAAGAATCACAATTTGATAGAAGTGTAGTAGGATTGAATGTGCAGATGAGTTGAATTGAGTCTGTTTGAAATACATGGGGAAAAGAAGCTAGGAATCATCGTGCAGGAATCCAATACTAGTTCTGTACTGGATATGAGGGTTAAAGTAAAATCTACAAGTATATTTTTTAGTAATAGTAGCTCTGGCTTAGGTTGCTGCGTATTCTTCAGGAAAAGTGAACTTCTCACAAGGAAAATCAAATCGAGTGATGTTTCTCCTATAGGAACACAGAGCATTGCCTTGCATTGCCACTTCACTTTTTTAGTCTGAAACTGTGTGTGTGGTATTCTCGCCCAAGTTGTATAGTAATGTAATGTAAAACACTTTTAGTGCTTCATCACATGTACACTTCCAAAATGTAGCACATGGTGAAAGAGCAAAAGTTTTTTAATCGAATCAAATCAGGTCATATTTCCCAGTGAGAAATACAATCAGTTTTCTTTCTTCTGTTTCTTTCGTCTTTACATTATGCGCTATACTCTTTCTGTAGTTTCTGAACTCTATGTATGTGTGCAATGAACTTCTTATCGCGTCGTAAGCCAAGAAACTATGTGTATGTGTTTTGTGTAGTATAACTTTGTTATAAACAGCCGAGATATAATCCAGTACATTGTAAAAATATTTTGGCCAGGCTTAGCATGCATTTAAATAGCAGGGAGACTTATATTATTACTATAAAATACTCAGTCAATATTTGAATAACAAACTGTTACGTAAAGATCTTATTATTATGGGAAATAACAAGAGAAAATTCTTAGTATCAGTAATTTAGCTTTCTAGGGCTGTACCTACCAGTAAAGACTTTTACTAACAATCACTAAGCCGTTGTATAACTGTTAAGGAGATTCAGGGAAAAGGAAGTTACTAGTATTTAGTATTTAGGTAGGTATATGCGAAAGAAAAAGATTTTCGACTCATGTCAGTGGTGTTATCTAATGATGATCTATACAGTGTGACTAGTGTATAGTAAATATTATATGATTGTGGTATAAACTCACTTTATTACAAATAAGCACAAGTTATTATTATATTCATTGTGTTTTGTGTATGTCGGTAAATAAAAGTCATTCTGCTTCTTCCACCAAAGAAACTCTCTCATAAATTCGATGGAATAAACTGACATGACTTGTTCGTGTACGTATAAGATAAACTTGTAAAATTAAAGTGAGTGTTGTAGTGTAGTTATTGTATGTGAATATCTGTATGAGGGAGGAGAAGAATAAAGAGAGAATCTTGTAGACATATCAAACTAAGTAAGTAAATGTGTATATTGAATAGAATTGAAGACGACAAGGAGTAGGAAAGATTGTTCGGAACTTGTGTTTCATTTCTTGCACAGAATTACATTGGAGAGTGATGGAAAGCGCAGACAATAAGAAAAGAAAGTGTGTGTACTAAGAATTCTTCAACTTTCCCTGTTCATCTTTCAACTTGTATTTCTGTATGTATTTCCTATATACCTATAAATATCTGTGTATTCCTTTATGACACACTCTCACTCACTCACTCGTCTCGTGTATGTCTTCAAAAGTATTTTTGCCTTATGCCATTATCCTCCGAGTCTTTCTTTCTTTAAGCAGTATTTCTCTAACTAGCGAAATAAACTGAGAATGAGAAAAGTCTTTTGCAAGTGTTATCTTGCTAGTTTATTCAGATTTTATTTATTTGTTAAATTCTTTGATAAATGCGATACATCTGTTGTCAGTGTAAACGTATGTTCATCATTAGTTTCTATTCTCCATTTGCTCTCTGCGAAAAGTAAATATGAGAAAAAGGCAAGTCTTTTCTACACAGTAAACAAAACTTGGAAAAATTAGTCAAAAACTTTTGACACGCTTTTCCCACTTTTTTATCCTCTATAAAACTTGACTAGCTGAATAATTATTATTCTGCCTAATTTAGGATTTCTCACATTCTTCAAATAGTCCACACTAAACTACGCTCTATTAAAATCACAAGGTTTTTCTAATAATAGTACACTCATGCTATAGAAGATATAGATATTCCTACTGTATGTACTTCTATGGTACAAAAATAAAAATTAATAGCTATAAACAGGATATATATAGAGAGAATTGTGTGAGACTAATTCTAAATAAGATACGTGTTCTGCTTCTTTTATTCTTGTAGTTTTTCTTATCGAGTTGTTTAGGCAGTGAGTAAAACAAGTTGAGCTCAGTGGAAGAAAGTAAGTGCGCCTTTTCAAACAAGTTTAGTGGGGATGTTGAGTTTAATGTAGCTTCACTTTACCTTTCCTAATCAGTTGTTTGTGTTTATAGAAATTCTTTGTAGTATAGTCTCGCTCTTGTCTTTCTTGTTCTTCTTAATGCTGTCCTTTTGGCAGTAAAATACATCATAGCCATCCAAATACAGTGCACACAGAAGATTATTCTATACAGAGGGATATAGGTATATGTGACGACAATAGTGCTGACTGATGTAACGTGTGTCGTCGCTTTTTAAAAAAGACAAGTCTCTTCCCGTCTTGGTTTGTCTTGTCTTTCTCTTGACTTTGAAGACACTCTTCTTCTTTGGAGTTCTACTTTAGCATCATGAGATGCTTGGCCAAGCATAAATGTCTGAATCGCCTGTTGTTCTTCTCTCTCTCTCTCTCTGTGCCATTATGATTCTGCAACAGCGTCGTCTTTTCTTCATCTCACACTTACTGCCTGTGTCTTGACTCCTTTTACTCAACTCGCCTCCACGTACAACGCTAGCCTAAACCCCTACTACTATTCCTAATACTCTTTTACTCGTATTTATATTTACTCCACATCCAAACAGCCTCTTCAATGTACAATAAATACTTTATAGGTACCCACCTATATTCACAATAATCACTTTGCAAAACCTACACAAAAAACTCCTTTTCCAATTTGCACGACAATACTGTACAATACACACCAATATATGTAGCGTTATTAAATAACAATAGCGATAACTTTCAAGAAACAAAACTCAACCGTACAATAATTGAAAAATTTCTATAGATAAAGAAAAGGCACATTACATGTAAGTAAAGGTATGTTTTACATAAATTCATATTATTTACATAGGCAAATATTTTCATGGGTAGGAGTAGGTACTTTCATACATCAATCCAACCATATGAACAGTACCTATGTATCTGTATTATCATTATCATACTTACATGTAGAATATACTTACCTAAAATCTGTCGCCTTTGTTGCAGAATTCGAACAAAAGAGGTTGAACTGACAACATTCCTTCAGGCTACCATTCTATGTCTATGTACTTAAATACGTTCTTAATAATTGGACAGTACTAGTAGAATTAAGCAAGGTGTTTCGAATCTGAGTTCACGTTACACGGCATAAAATATACAGTATTAGACAATGTGTATAATATGATATAATTATATGGTAGGAATTACTTTTAGGTATATCTCTTCATACTAGTAGTTTTGCTACTGGTTTGTTGCGTTGTGTTATTGTGTGTTGGATACTGTTACTTGGAAAGACTCATTGGCTCGTAACCGGCTCCAAGCAGAACGGAGGAATGAAATTCGATTCAGTCAAACTCAAAGCGAAGCTAAAGAGCTAAAGCATCTTCCAAGTCAGCGAATAAGAGATTCTGTTGACAATGAGGAAAATATGAGATAAACAATTGTTCACATTCTATATAGTTACTTAAATGTAAAATGCAGCATCCGTTTAGGTACAGGTTGTAAGTTTAGGTGTCTTGACTGTAGTGTAGTTTCTGTATAATATTTTCAAATAATGTTTAATCATATTGTTTTCGCAAAGCAAAATAATGCAGAGGGAAGGAAAAGAGGAGGAGGATGAAAATAATGAGCGAAGAACAACATAACGATCTGCTAAAAGCAAACAAATGTATAATAGAAATTGGAATACCTTACCATCAACAAAAAAGAACAGACTATGGAAACACGATCTTAAGAGCTAAATGGAACGAAATCCATTCGTGTGCAAATTCCTTCCTTGTCTTGCCTTGTCATCGTTCCATTCTTTCAGCATCAACAACCTCTTCTTTTCTTTAGTCTACAGTTTAGACTTAGTTAGACTCTCCTTCTGTTTCTCTCCATGTTCTTGTTCGAATCGAATACCGGAATACCTAAACGCATTTTATAGTTAGAAATGGCTTGTGTCATGCTTAAATATTTATTTCAGATATTTCTAAACAAACTACCATTTTCAAGATAAACTGCGATACTCCGTCAATACTATATTGTATAAAATCTTGCATACCTAGATGTATTATCCGGATACTTATGCTTAAATCGACAGAATTCATTTCGATGCTCATGATATAATATGATGACTCAAACGACATTATTTTAGCAAACATCCATTCATGTAAGAGCCAGCGGATATTGAAGTCGCATACTATGTTATGTAAGCCAGTTACACTATACAGTACGTTGCATTAGTATAATTATAGAAAAGTGATATGTAAAGTAGAATAGTGGAGTAGGTAAAGGAAATCTCTTTTGGATAAACTTCTCTTTATACATGAAAGTGTATAGATGGCATAATTATATTGGTTATAAAAGAGATAAAACGATATGCATAGAGTTAAATGCAAGATAGACATATATTAGAAGATGATATGCATTTATTGAAGATCTAGTTGAATGATTTTGAGTTTAACTCATCAAATGGCTGTTGTAGTGTCTTTGCCTTGTCATATCCTTTCTACTTCTCGATTTTGTTGACTTTGTCTCACCCATCACTCGTCATCCGCAGTAATTGCACTTTCCTAGGAAGCAAAGCTAAAGCTCCTCATCCTCAGATTTGAATTGCGCCTAACAGTACTAGGTATGTTCCTTTGTGACACAGAAAGAATCAACTGGCACAAATCTTCTCCCAACTCCCAACAAATCCATACAATACTCAAACTAGTGTAGACTAACTATATCTAGTACAAAGTACAAGTAGTACTGATTATCGATGTATCGATAAGCGTTTATCGGTTCGATGATCTATCGATACGATGAGCTATCGATACGATG